>CAJVQA010008240.1:0-13121 GCA_910591915.1 Cetraspora pellucida | reverse complement strand
AAGTTAAGTGTCTTCATATATTTCATAGTTAATAAACTAAATGCAATATTTAGTATCTTCATATACTATCTATTGTTGTCTCTGCTTTAAAATTCCAAATCATTCTGTATTTTGTTAAGTCTTGTGTAGACTTTTGTGTAGAATCTGTCAAGTTATAGTCATCATACTATAGTTGAGCAACTTCTGATATCACTGTAGTTAAAGGAAAAACTACAGGTTAACAATATATAACTGCCAAATACATTTTGGTAATGCAATTGCTTTAAATCTCTTTTTCAAAAGTGAAATTAAACTTTAAATTATAACTATTTATCTGATATGCAAAAATGTAACAATATACAAAATACTGTCATTACATAGATTTAACAAGCTTTTAATACATTTTTTATCCAATAATACTTGGAGACTTTAATATATATAATGATATCTGTAGCTTATTATTTAAATTCAAACTTATTAATTATTTATACTACTCCAACATATTTGATCTTAGTGCATATATTAATAACAAGCACTTTATATAATCAAATAATACTAGTTACAGTTGTATTAACTATATCTAAACTGATTTATTTAATATTCAATTTTTTCTTTTATTTAAACTTAATAATAGCAATACTTTAATACTTAGTAACTACTCTATTCTTGCATCTACTTAGATCTTTACTAATACATATATCAAATCTTCATGTTATTATACTGACATCAGTTACAGAATCTTTAACTATAAAGTTATATTAACTGATAAATGACAAAATTCTCAGACCTTCTTTCTCACAATTTTAGTTTATACAATATATTACTCAATAGCAATATTAATAAAAGCATTAAAACCATCTGGCATAAGATTGAACATTCAATAATTAATACTGCAATATAGTTTATTTCTAACAAAAAAACTTGTAAAATATAGCTATAATTATCAATATTTTTCTTACTCTACTTTACTCTACACATTATTTAAAAAGCTTGAACATCTAATAAAAATTGTTAAAAATATTCACAATAACCTTAATATAAACATAATAAATTTTAGAATTAGAGTTATTAATAACAGATCCTATTGTAACTTTCAAACTCTTGATTTAGATAAGCATTCTCAAATTTATATATAGATTAATATGTACAAAATATCTAAAAATATCTATATTATGCCTGTCACAGATTAAACAAATAAATAAAGAGTAAATAATAGGTAAATAACAGAAAAAAAATCTGCTATTATTCTACTTTATATCTGTCAAATAATGGCAGCATAACAGTAGTATAACAGCAGAATAATAGTAAAATAACAGAAGGTTTGTCAATATAAGTAACATAATAGTAACATAATAGCAAAATAATAGAATAGTTCTATTATTTTACTTTTAGTCTTTGTAACTAAAAGTAAAATAATAGAATAGTTTTATTATTTTGTTATTATGTTACTATTATGTTACTTATATTGATAAACCTTCTGTTATTTTACTGTTATTCTGCTGTTATTCTGCTGTTATGCTGTTATTATTTGGTAGATATAGGGTAGAATAATGGCAGATTTTTTTTCTGTTATTTACTATTATTCACTCTTTATTTATTCATTTAACCTGTATATTATATAGAAAACTTATTATTACTTTATTAACAAATCTAACAAGCAACTGAAAAGAAATGTGAAACACTTTTAATATATTTTAAACATGTTATTAACAGTATTTTTAATAAATACAAAGCTTCTATTTATTTTTTTAATATCAAACTTTTTGACCAACTTATTACAGACTTTAAATTTATAAAACAGCATATACAATCTTATTTATATGACTGAACTGCATATTGACTAATTGACCAAGCACTGTTTAACAGCTTTTAGCATATATATTTACAGGTTAAATAAATAAATAAAGAGTGAATAATAGGTAAATAACAGAAAAAAATCTGCTATTATTTTATTTTATATCTGCCAAATAATGGCAGCATAATAGCAGAATAATAGTAAAATAACAGAAAGTTTGTCAATATGAGTAATATAATAGTAATGTAATAAAACTGTTTTATTATTTTGCTATTATATTACTATTATGTTACTCATATTAACAAACCTTCTGTTATTTTATTGTTATTCTGCTGTTATGCTACTATTATGCTATTATTATTTGGCTAATATAAAGTAAAAAATAATGCCAGATTTTTTTTTGTTATTTACCTATTATTCATCTTTTATTTATTTATTCAACCTATAATTATTAACTACAACTACTTATTAATACCAAATAATACAACTCTTTTAACTAGAGGTGTGGCAACCTAGTGAAGTAGATAGATTGTCAACCTTCAAGTAACAGGTTTAAGGTTCAATTCTTATAAATAATGAATTTTAAAAATTATACCTGTGTTATAGTAACTGTTTCTTGTTGATTAGTTAAGTTTATGCATCTATAATCTTAGGTACATCAGATCAGGGTTCATCTGATTTTGGAAGCTTAGAAATCTATATGAAGTGTAATATTATACATATATAGAAAAATGTTAAAACTGATGTCATATAAGACTTCAGTGCAAACCTGTAATAAGACCACTTGGCATAGAAAACTAAAAAAACAAGAATATGAAAGCCTACTTGAAAATCCTAACTAAAGAGGTAGCACAAACCTTCAATAATGCTATTAAATCGATGAAAGCCTATGAAACACCTTTATAGAAACTGTCAGATGAACTAGATGTTAAAATGTATAAAGAAGCATATGACCAACCAGGCTACTAGAATCACTAAAGGAAAAGGATACATAAGTATACTATATCAGACTATCTAAATTAGAAGTCTGAGAAAATCTGTTGTTGGCTCTAAGTTGCAGCTAGTAAGAGATAATGAAAAAAAGTTAAAAAGATGGATATCAGGATTTGGATAAACTTTACAAGAGTAATAGCAGTTTAATGAGTAACTTTAACTGCATGTATTGGTCTCGGCTATAGTGTCAAACCAGATTAGCAGTAAAAAGTAAATACAACTCACTCTGATAGGTTTGCCTTAAAGATAAAAATAGTCTAAAGATTATAGTCCTATAGTTAAAAGTGAATAAATCTGAGTCTGTGATCTAATAAAATTAATACTAGAGTCAGATCAGAGGGTTTAAATAGAACATCTAAGCAGAGGTGTTAGGTACAGCAACTGGTAAAAATCTTCAGGCAGACTTTTTAAATAGATAATATAGAAAAGTTACACATATAGCCAGTTGTACACTTATCTAATAGTTTAATATCGATTTATCTATATAAAACATATACTTAATATAAGTATTAATAAAAAGCTAGAATCAAAGAGATCATCTTAATACTGAAAAAAAACAAAAAAAACAACTCTTTTAACTTTCTTATAACAGAAGAAAAAGTTTTTCAAACTTTGTTAAAACTTCTTAATAGAAAGCCTATAGATCTACAAACATTAGTTATAAAATACTTAAACATAAAGGCATTACCTGTATTAAAACTATTACAACTTTATTTAATTATTGCTTAACTCAAGTCAAATTCTTAAACAATAAAAACATAATAGAATTTATTTAATAATGACTTAAGCCTTACTTGCCCTATTAGTCTTATTGAACATATTTGAAAAGTTTATATAATAATTAATATTACTAGAATTAGTACTGTGTTTTTTTAACATCTTATACTTTTACTATACAATTATATTACTTTATCTAATAACAACATATCTATACCAATTTACATACTTAATAACTTTATTAAAGATTCATTATACAATAACAAATTAATTTGGCTTTTATCTCAAAATATAAGTAAAGCATATAATTTAGTTAATCTTACTCTTTTTCAAAAATCTTTACAACATCTTACTCTTTCTTACTTTATTATAAATGCCATTACTAACATTTTTCATAATTGACAAAATCAAGTTATTACAAATCTTAGACTAACTCTATTATACTTTGTACACAATAGTATTGATCAGAGTGAAACTATTATTTTTCTTTTATAAAGAATCTACTATGACCCACTTATTTCATATATTTATGACAACTTTAAAGATTACACTACACAAATCTCTTAGCTAACTAACATAAAACATTAAACACACAACAAGTTTAGCTTATATTGCTTAGTTCTTGCTTATATAAATAATACTCTCTGGATTGCATCTTTACAACAAGAACTATAACAAATCCTTTCTACAGTTGAATTATTCTTTGATATAGCTAATATAAAAATTAACTTCACTAAATCTGTACTTATAACTAATAACAAACAAACTAACTATACTCTTATCATATATAACAGCTATCTCTTTAACCTTTATCTATCAGATAAATCATTCAAATTTCTTGAATATTGGTTTATACTTAATAACAAACAAACCAAACAACCCAAACTTATTATTGCAGAATTATTACATCTTGTTAAAATTACAAGTACCAAACAAATTACAAATATACATACATATTATATTATTAATACTGTTATTATTCCCACAATCGAATACCATTTTCATAACATTGTGCTTAACCAATATACATGTAATAAAATTTTTACAAGTTATATAAAACTTGTAAAAAGCAAGGCCAAACTTAGTTACACAATTTCTACTAGCACATTGCTTTACTTTTAGCTATATAATATCTTAATATATAGAATATTCAATTACAATATTATATTACAAACTTTACCAAGAGACTTAATTCTTCTGATCTATTAGAAATAATTACTTGCATTAGGCTTTAACAACTTTAGAATAACTTGTGATTATTTACTAGTATTCTGATATATAATAATTTTATTATTGATGGATTTAACAAACATACTATTAACTTTAAAATTATTTAACTTTTTAAACATTATACAATATTCTATATACTGTTAAAGAAGGATCTATTTTATTTAAATTACTACTTTTATCATATCCAAAATACTTAACATTTAAAAAACAACTTACTATATTTGACAACTTATATTTTTTAGATTAAAAACATATATCTATATATATAAACAAAATTTCTAAAGGCAAACAACCACTTTGGTTTAATTATTTAGAAAATCAAACTACAAACCATTCATACAATTATACTCTCTATTAATACTTATACTTACCTAATACAAACTATTATAGTTATTTAACTGGACACTTTTCTTTACAAAAAAAATTATAGCTTATTAAAGTACTTGATGATCAAATTATTACTGACAAAGTCAAAAAAAAACTCTTTTTTTCAGAAATTATTCTTATTACCCACTAGCAATGCTATATAGAACAACAATTTTTTATCTATATTTACTTTTATCTATTCAATTATAAGCATGTTCAGTTTGTTCTTTTAACTTTTGTACAATTACTAATAAATATACAATCAATATTTCTATTAACCTCTCTTTTAAATTTTTTGGTTGAGTTAGGATATACAACAAAACTCTTAACTTCAATACCAATCATCTTGATTTTATATGATTTATTGCAATTTAATATCCTATTCAAATTTTTAAGCTTTTTAATATTAACATTATAACATAATTAATTCTAACTATATTTGAATCTGGTACTTTAACAGACAACCTTCAACAAATTGCTAACTGCAATGCACAATTAGCAGAGCTTCATTTTTATACAGATGGCTTAGTTATTAACCTGGATATCTCATAATGCTCTATAGGCATCAAATAGACTCAAATTTAAACAACAATATATTGCATACATTTTAAGTTCAAACAAAATATTGGCTTTTCTCATTTAAGTTTAAACTTACTACTGTCTTATTAGCTCTTATTACTGCTTCTAGAAACTGTACTATACATATATATACTGATTCACAATCTGTAATCTTCAAATATTGCTGTCTTTTAAACTCAGCTTATACTCTATCCTATATATATATATTATATTTCTTATTATGAAATATACTTATTAACTTTATCAAATTATACAATATCTATATTATTTTTCACAAAATTATTACTCATCAGAATGATTAGTACAATAATTTTGCAAACCAACTTGCATACAGTTATTACAATTTGTCATATTTTACCTTTATGTCTTATAATATTTACAATACTGTATACATCTTAAACTTTAAAAACTTCATTTTAGAATTACCTATTTGTTGCAGTATCTGTACAATATGTCATGCATATATTTATATATTATGTATTACACAAAACTGTTTTCAAAAATAATACAAATTCTTAACTAAGTTAATTTACAAACTACCTAACTATATATTAATAATAAGCAAAAAATTTCAAACTTCTTGCACAGCTTTTAGTTCTCTATGCTTAAATCTTTTTTTGAATTAAAATTCTACTAGATGATCTTCCTACTTCATATAATTTATACAAATAATATTATTCATATTCACCTATTTGTTATCAATAGCATCAAATCAGTTCTTACTTTTACTAAACAACTTGTTCATCTAATTGCTATACAGCTTTATAGATATTTTATTATAATATTCTTTAAATACTAAAACACTTAACACTACTTCAAATACTATAACCAATTTACATAATTAAATTAAGCTAATAAGTAGTATGACTATTCACAGTATATCAAATTTATTTTTAGTCTTTTTAACTTTAACAAATCTAATACCAAATAAACATATTGATATTATTGCAAGTTTCTTATTTAAAAAAGTAGTTACAATACTTGTTATTAAGTTTTTACTTTATTTTAATCAACAAATTTACTATAAAATCTGGTTTCCATATTGTATCTTAAGATCTATAACTCAATCTCCTGAATATAACATACTTTTAAACTTTGCTTCACTTTTATTATATCTTCTTTTATTTAATTCTATTAGTTTAAAAATAAACTCCTAATATATCTAATAGATTAAATATCCAAAAACTTTTTCTACTGATTTACATTTTTATAAAAAGCAAAATCAAAAATTATAAAAAAAAAAAGAAAACTAAAATAAGAATAACCTTTTGAATGACTAAAAAATAATTTTAAGAAGCAAAAAAGAAATAGACTTAGTTAGAACACCATTTAAAAAAACCAAAACAAAATAGATATTCTTGGATTCTTGTAAAATCAGGATAAAATTTTTTGAAAAATTTAGAGATTTGACTTAGACTTTGAATAATAGTAAATAAACATATGACATGTAACAACAATTATTAGTAAACAAAGTACACAAAACAAACATATCCTTTTTAAGAAATATAAGCATATTAGCAAAATTAACAAACAAACAAACTACAGAAGATTCTAAAATTAGTAAACAGCAATAGAATAGTTTAAAAACAGATATATAACTCAAAATAGAAATACCTCATAACCAATTTTTAATTCAACATATACAAGGAACAGATGATATAATTCATAGATATTTAAATAGTTGTAAGTTAGATCAAGTACTAAGAACAAAAATTCAAGTAATATCAAAATTATAGCTAAAAAACTAACAATTAATAATTCAAAAATATTATAACAAAAGATCTAACACTATATAGCCAAATACTTAAAGCTCTTAAAGTTGAAACAGAAGTAATAATAACTCTACCAAAGAAGTTTATTAAAGACTGTGCTAACAAAATAAAAATGACAAACCTTAATTCAGCTTTAGTTAAATATACAGTAGGTATAAGTAAAGAAAAAATACAAAAAGAAAAAAAAAAATAGAAGGAGTAGAAAGAAAACATAATATAAAAGAAAATCTTAACAATAACACATTTACAAAGAAAAAATGGTAAGCTAACAATAATAAAACAGAATTGAATACAGAAATTAAAGTTATAATAAGTTAAATTAAAAAACTTAATATAGAACAGCAACAATAAGAAGCAGGAGTGAATTACTTTACAGAAATAAGAAAAGAAATAGAAAAAGGAAAAGGCCAAGAAAGTGTACTAGTGGAATTAACAAAAACAAAACAAATAGAGTTAGAGGACCTTATATTGATGCCTACTTTCTCCTCTTTAACCTCAATAGAGCATAGTGATTTGTCTCCTAGATACAGAACATGTACAAGAAATAAGTTCTTTAAGAACAATTTTCCTATCTATATACTATCTAGAAAAACATAAAAAGTAAGAATCAAATATGTTCAATAGATTCTAGATGAAATAAACATATAAGAACAATCAAAGAAGCCTTCAAAAAAGAAAATAATTAGATTAAAGTTGATTTTGATTGTGAATACAGTAGAGATGAAGCAATCAAAAGAATTAATATAAAAGAAAAAGAATGGCTCAAGCTTATCTTAAAGGAAACAAGAAAGAAAAAAACCAAGTTAAGCAGTCAAACTATAAAGAAAAGCAACCTGAACATAAACTTAAAGAACAAAAGAAAGATGAAAATCTTCCTATAGAAAAAGAACAAGAAAAAACTTACATCAACTTCTTAACTATCTGGAACCTACTAGTAAACATAAATAGAACATAATTAGATTTTATTTGCAAGAAATTAGAAAGACTTATATAGTTAGAATCAAAAGATTAAAATACAAAGCATTGGAGTAATTAAAACAGATAAATATAAAGATAAAGACATTTCTTGGTTAATACCAATAGATGATAATAAACTAGTAAGAGTAATGAAAGGTAATAAAGATTATGAAGAAAGAAATCACTAGAGCCAATTTATGACAAAGTTAACAAAACTTTCTAAAAGTACATTAAAAGTACTCCTACTGTGATGTTTAAAAAGTAAAGGTGTAAAGTCTGTTTACATTCCATCAAACAGAAATAGAAATCAAAGAACAGCAATGATCACCTTTGCAACTAAAGAGGAAATAATTTTATCTTAAACTAAACCAATCAGATACAACAACTTCTGAGTTTACTGGGTGATAGAAGAAAAGAGAAAGACAAAAAAAAAGAGAAAGTTCAAAAAACAGAAGAAAAGAAAATATAGATAAATCTGGCCAAAACACAGACTCAGAAAGATATGAAAATGTAGATTTTTAAGAAAACAAGTAATATAAAAACAAAAGAAGAGACAGACAAGATGCAAATATAGGAAATTAATTACAAGTGCAAGACCTCCTACAATGCATATTAATTAAACTTAAAAAACTTGAGATACAAAAAATGCAATTCAAAACTTTATTAAAAAAGGATGACCACAATGCTCCTAATCTTTGTCACAGTTGAACCAAAGAATAAGGATATAGAAACAAAAGTCTTTTCAATGTAAAAAAATAAAAAATGAACTACAAATCAAGAAAATATATTATATCTAAAAAAACAAAAAAAAAAACTAAAGAAAAAAATAAAAATAATAAAGAAATCAACTTAAATATAGTAGCATATAACATTAATAGCTTTAAGAGAAATAATAAAAAATTAAAACATTGTATACAATAAATAGCTAATTGACAATGAAATAGATATAATTGGCCTAGCAAAAACAAACATCTCAAGCAAAGAAGGTTTTTTATTACAAAAAATATAAAGGAATATAAGAGCTTTTGAGTAAATTCAAATTCAGAAAAGAAAAAAAGTTCTTGAGTTGGTATATTTATCAATGAACACAGAAAAAAACATTTTGAAGAAATAAATAAAACAAATGAAACATAATTACAGCCAGCTTTGTATTCAAATAACTTGAAATAGTAATCATAATGCTATATATGCCACCCAATATAAAGAAAAATGTAAAAAAATTCAAAGAGTAGTAATAAAATATACATTAAAAATGGCTACAAAGAACATAGATAATAATAATAGAAGATTTTAATAGTGTAGTTAATAATGAACTCAATAGATCAAATAATCCAAAATAAAAGTCAGAAAAACAAGATCCTCTTTTCAAGTGGCTAACAAAACAGGAGCTTTGTGATATATATAGAACAGTAAATCCAGAATCCAAAAAATTCTTTTGGTCAAGTAAAGACTTAAGTTCAAGAATCAATCAAATATAAATAACAAAAGATTTATTATGTAGACCTATGATGCAGAAATACAGAAAATGGATATATGACCAAATAGTGATCATAATGAAGTACTAGCAAAAATAGATTTAAAACACTAAATAACTATATAGGGTTCAGCAAAACTGAAAAGATTGGAACAACAAAAAATAATTTATTTATATGACAAAGCAACAAAAGAAGACTAAAAAAACTACAAAGCAGAGCTTGACTAGCAACTAAGAAAAAAAATGAATATACAAGATCTAAAAAATATATCTTATAATTTAAATAATGTGAGTATGCTAGCAAACATAAAAAATAAATTAGATAACTGATAGAATACTATCTGTAACAACATACAATCAGTTGCAAGAAAATCACTTTCAAAAAAAAATGTACTTAACATAGTAGAAAATAAGAAAAAGCAGACAAAAAAGGCAAAACTTACCAAAGTACTAATACAGCTAGAAAGATAGATTAGAATTAGTAGAATAAATACTAAACTTGGATTTTTTTTTTGAGTATCTCTGTTACTTTTAGTAACTAAGGATGCAGGTGGTGCTCTTTATTAAAGTATTATTATATTAAAATAATTATAGACAATCTAGATATATTTTAGATATTTACAGATTAGTTTAGCAGTTTTAGGTCTATGACCCAGTATGTTGTGTTTTAAAACATGTATTTCTTTTGAGATACGAGCTTTAATTAGTATACTAAGAGAGTTCAAAAGAGTATCAGAACCTCCATATTTTAAAGCAGTATATTGACACCAAATTTCATAAATTATATTGATATGTAGCCAGGTTATAATAGTTAATGCTATATTTAAAACAGGAACTCTTATTATAGATCACTTTTACAAATTCTTGCTAAAAACATTTGATCTTTTCTCAATAATTTACTAAGCAAACCTTACTTGTGCTCTTAAGTAAAGTTGTTCAGCTCACTTTTTTCATCATAGCCAGTCAGGTTTTAAGCCTAAAAATCTTCTGGCTACTGAAAAAAGTTCCAAAAACTAAATATTTAGTTTTTGTTTCTTTTCTAAAATTTTACTAATCAAACATACTTTGTTACCTATTAGAAAAACATTTAGCTCCTCAAGGCGATCATTTTGATATATATTTCATTACAAACAGACCAGAACTCATCAAAATACATATAAAAAGACAAAAACTAAAACCTGTCTTTACAGGTTTTTTTATTGGCAATTTTAGGAAAATCTATTGGGTTGCCCCAGAAAATTCACTTTTTTGGTACCCATTAAAATTTCCTAAACATCTAGCAGGCTCTTACATTTGTTCTACATCTTTTGAAATTCTCCTAAACATCTTAAAAGCTCTTGTAATTAAAAATTTTTTTTTAGAAACTAGTAATAACAAAACAGTTCATACTACTTTAAAGTTATAACTACAACCTAGTCACCTCAGTCTACTCAACATGCCTACTCTTAGTACTGTAGCACCTGATACTCTAGACCTCAATTAGTTCTTTGAAAACTATACTGGCTTTTATGGAATTGTTATTTATAAAAAAGAACTCAAAAATGTTAGAGCTATTCCTAACAAATACAAGCCAGCTAAATGTGTTACTATGGAATTGAGAACCCATCCAGCTATATATTTTTTCCTAGTTCTCCCAACAACCGAAACCATTAAGTGTTTGTGTGGATTATTCCATACTCAATTTATCTTAGAAAATAACAAAATATATAAAATCACCAATACAATTGAACTAATAACAACTAACTCACAAACCAAAAAACTTTGACAAGCACTTCACAAATCCATATCAAATGTCCCACCATCTCCTTCATCAACTACTCACACACATACTTGTTCCAAGAGTCAAATTCCAATCAACTGCAAAGTTACTAACAATAACCATGGATTGCAAAATAAAACTATATTTTATAAAAATGAAGCATATCACAACAACTGTCTTGCTGAAATTTACAAACAAACCAAATTAACTGATCAACCCAACCCTCAACCTATTATCAACCCTGAACAAAGTTCCTCTTTACAACACAAGCTTCCAGTCCAACAACCAATCCAATCCTTAAATAATAATCATTTAAACAACTCTTCTATTCCCAAGTTTACACCTCCTTAAATAATTCCTAATGAAACAACTAATACTAATAATAACATGGATATTGACAACTCCAATCCATTAAATGACAGCAACTCCAATACATCAACTAGCAACTCACAACAACAACAACCCTTATATCAAACTTTACCATCACAACAAAAACAACAGCCCAACTAAAAACAATCTCAACAACCCCAACTATCTTAGTCTTATAGCCAAGTAATAAGACCCAAGCTTAATCTATTATATGACTTTGTAGCAAACTTCCCAGTTATAGATGAAATGTGGAATCATACTAAACTACAAACAGAGCTATCCCATAAACTTTTCAACTTCCTTAAAGAACATCTTCATAATTTTTATCTAAGAAAAATTATTAAAGAAGCATCTAGCAACCGATATGCATTTAAAGCAAGCTTTTATCTATTAATTAGACAAATGGCTAATGCTAGACCACAATTTTTTATGGATCTAATTCAACAACACAATGCAGACAATGACAAATCTGCTACAATTCTATTTAACATTCTTGAAGAAACATTAAAAAAACTCATCCATACATTTACAACAGTTTTTTTTACCAAACTGAATTACCTAAAAATTTTTGCTTCACCTGCCACTATTTCTCCAATTCAAACTTACAATTATTTACAATTTTGTATTAATCTTGCTCAACTTTATCTATATCTCTCAGACAACTATCAAGCAATTAACTACACCAAATTTGCAAAAGATATCAAATTTAGACCAAAAAGATTTAATATTACATCTGAGATTATTGAAGTTAACAAGCAACATCAATTTCTCTTTATTAAAATAGACAATCAATTTAATATCAAACTCAATTTTAATCTTCCTAAAACTTTATTTCTTGAGAAATACAATATACCATCTTTGAAAAATTTACTCAACCATTTCAATAAATAGTTTGAAAAAATCTTTCTCATATACAGTCACTAATTCTCTAACACTATTAACAAAACTAAAGTTTCTAACTATCTCAAATACGAATTTTGACAATATTTCATTACTCATCTCAAAAAGCTCCTACCTACTTCTGTCGAGTTTAAGAAACCAACTAGTCTTAATGAAAGACGTAATGAAACCTTCAGACATGCCAATTATCATATACTAACTTGCACTGATCCTAAGTGCTCCTATCTTGAG
>CAJVQA010008239.1:0-13122 GCA_910591915.1 Cetraspora pellucida | reverse complement strand
AGTTATAGTCATCATACTATAGTTGAGCAGCTTCTGATATCACTGTAGTTAAAGGAAAAACTACAGGTTAACAATATATAAATATAAATAATACAAACATATAAGTATTATATATAATTGTAAACAAAATAAGAAAAATAGCATAGAACATAGCCAAATAATAACACAGATGAAGATAGAAAAGTCAATGACTCTAAAATTAATAAGTGAAAAGGCAAAGTCAGAACTAAAGCTTATAGATAGCAAAAAATTAGAACAAGAATTAGTAAATAAAACTAATTATTTCAATATAAGAGATATAGTAGTAGCAATACTATAGAAGACAAATCTAATGAAAACAATAATGCTAAGAAAAATAGATAAAATGATAATTAAAATAGATATGAAAAATCTGTTAAGTATAGAAAAATAAACAGAAGAACTAAATCACACAAGTCAACATCTACTAGTAGTACAAAATATAAGAAGTAAAAAAAGTTAAATAACACTAAAAGAAGAAATTATTATACCAGAAATATATATAGAAAAAATAAGACAAAAGACAGAAGCAGTAGATATAGTGATGAATAAGAAAGAACTGTAACAAAATATAAGTATAAAAGAAAGAAAAAGACAAAAAAGAAAGAAAAGATAAAGAAGTCATAGCTACAGAAGCAACAAGTACAGTAGCTCAAGTAACAATAGCAGATAATTATATAAAAGAAAAAATTAAAGTTTTAAAAACAAATATAATACAACAAAACTTTTAAGACATAATTACAGTAATTAGAAATCAAAAATAAAATAAAAAAAAAAAAAAAAATAAATTTATGAAACAAAACAATAGAAAAATGAAAATAACTTTACAAAAGCACTATTAAAACAAAGCATATAGTTATTTTTAAACAAAAATTGTAGTAGTAAGAAAACATATGCAGTAAAAATACTAGCATTTAATGTATCAGACAGCTTATAAGAAAAAAGAACAAAGTTTTTTGACAAACTACTGATGTTCAACAAACATGTTAAAGATGTTAAAAAGCTGTTTAAAAAAGACAACACTTGAATCATAATTATATTTGACTGTAAATATAGCAAAGAAAAAGCAATTAGCAAGATCTAAAAAAAATATAATAACTGGTTTAGAATGATTCCAGATACAGAAAAATTAGAAAAAATAAAGTTAAAAAGAAAGTGAAATCAGAGCAAAAAGATAAAAAAAAAAAGAGAAAAAAATATAAAAAAGAACAGAATAGTAGAAGACAAAACTTATAATCAAGAAAAAGCAAATGTAAACAAAGAAATTAAAAATATAATAATACTAACAATATAGGATTTGTCAAAAAAGATCTCAAATATAAGATTAAATACTTGGTAAGAAAGATAGACAAAATAGTAGTATGCAAAATTAAAAGAAATGTATAAAAACAACAGCAGTAATAAAGGTAAAGAAAAAAAAACAAGCATTTTTATAGGTAGTTCCCTTAAGAATAGAAAATTGACAAGAATAACAACAAGTAAAAAGGAAGAAAAAAAGAAAAAAAAATTTGATTTACTGTGAGACTAAAAGAAATACTAAAAGAAATCTTTAAATTAATCCTATTACAAGAACTCAAAGTCAGAAAAGCAATATTAGTATACATTTTATCAGATAAATAGTGATAACCAAGAAACTATATAGTAGTATCATTTAGAAATCAAGCAAACATAGATATAATAACTAAAAAAAAAGGTTGATATTAAGTCTTGATATTCTGAGAAATTAAAACAAAAAAATAGATAAGAAGCTTTGTGAAAATAATAGTAAAATGCAAAAAAATACAAAAAAAAAGCAGCAAAAGACATTATTTTAAAAAAAAACTATATAAACATAGAAGAAAGTAAATATAATATGAGATCAAGGTATAAAAAAGATAAATAAAGAAACAAAAGCTATTAGAACAAAAAAAGAAACAAGAAAAACTTTAATGTTGCAGTTCAAAAACAAGAAAAATTAAAAGAAAAAACTAAAAGCACAAAAAAACTATAGAAACAAGCAATAAATATAGAAACATATTAGGCTAAATACTAAAAAGATTAAAAAAATTAAAGTTAGCAGAAAAAAGAGCATAGAAGACCCAATCTAATCACTTCTAAAAGCACTTTAGTTAAACTAATGAGAGCAGATAAGAGCTCAAGAATTTTCTGCATAAAGAAAAAGAAGTATTTAAAGAAAGAATATATTTTTATATTAAAAAAAAGAAAAAAACAAAAAAATAAAAAAAACAAATAATATGAAAATAGTATAAAACTAATTAAAAGAAAGTAAAAAGAATAAAAAAAAGAAATAAAAATTGCATATTATAATATTAATAAATTAAAAACCAAAAATTGAAAGCTTAAAAATCTGCTTATCTAGACAAAAAAAAGAAAATTACAATACTAAGAATTACAGAAATAAATCTTGCAGAAAAAGAGAAGAAATTTTTAGTATATAAGACAACAAAAAGATATAATAAATATTAGAATAATGTAGCAAAAGATAAGAAAAAAGGTTCAGGTATAGGAGTTCTAATAGAAGAACAATGAACAAAACATATAGATACTATTAAAAAGATAAATAAGTACATAATAAAAATTATATTATACTTCAAGCAATTGAAGTTAATAGTAATAAAAGTTTTTATACTACTAAGTAACAAAAAAGTAAGTAGAAGCATTCAACAAAAAATAGTAGAAATTGTTATAAAAAAAAATAAACAAACACAAATAGTAATTATAGAAGACTTTAATCATATAGTAAACAATATTTTAAATAGACAAAATCTACAAATTGCAAGCTACAAAAGATTGTTAAGGTTTAGTTGAATAAAAAGACAAGACTTCTATAATATATATAGAGAAATGCATCAAACTAAATAAAGATATACATATCTAATTCAAAAATAGCAACAAAAATTAACTATATATGGATATTAGAAAAACTAGCTTTAGATCTACAAAGAGCAAAAATTAAAAATATAAAAAAAATTACTAAAAGTAATTACAAAATAATAATAGCAGAAATATAGATAAAATATATAATAATAAAAAGTAGCAAAGCAGAAGTTAAAAGAAAAAGCTAATCAAAAACAATATATCTCTATGACAAGATAAAAAAGAAAAGTAGAAAAGTTATATACAAAAGTTACAAAAGTAATTAGAGATGAAAGAAGCTTTAAAAAATATACAAAAAGGAAAATAAAAGAAGAAAAAGAAAATACAAAAAATTAACAATACATGGAATATAATAGAAGAGGCAATTATAACAACACACAGAGAACCAAGTTAATGACAGCCAGATTCAATGTACAGAGAAGGCTATAGCACTCTTCATAGCTGTAAGAGCTAAGCATATAGTAAGCAAATCTACAAAAGAATCTTCCACTTTCTTGAATCTTATTTTATCATCAAACATCAAGAAAGCACTACAAGAACCAATTCACAAGACATTATATGATCTAGACTCATGCTATAACCAATAGCTTGCATGTCTAAATCTACCTTTACTTTCACATCCACAAACACTTGATTTATTTTTAAAACACATCTATTAATACAACTTTACACAATATAATAACTTTAACTATGCACTAAGATTAGCAATCAAACTTGACTATAATGAATGCTATATTTATTCATCAAATGTGTCTCAACTTTTATCTGACTACTTCTTCTTATACCTATCAGGTTATACTTATTATCTATCTATACTTATACCTTTTAAATTCTCTCCAATAAACAATAATATATTAGATACTAACTTAATCATAAAGGATAATAAACTAGACAACACTTATTCTCAATTATTAAGAACTATTTTAGATGGCTATGATAAAACTATCATAGCTAATCGATACTACAATAACATCTAATTTAATACTTGCTACAATAAATTTTTATTTTACAACCACATACTACTACTCCCTCATCTTTAAACTATTATTACTTTTTTATAACATATTTACAGTTTTGGCTATTTACTTGATAACTTATATAACTACACATTAACTATCTCTATTAAAAATAATTATAGAAAAGCTTATGTTTATCTTTCATCTGAACCCAAACACTTATCTAATTACATCATTTTACCAGTTCAAGCAATTTGGCACTATTCAAATATTAGACTAAAATCAAATACATCAACATCAGTCTTTTCTATACTAGCACCTTCAAACCATTAGTTTTTCTTTATCTTTCACCTATCCCAAAGACCAGAACCTTCAGAATATTACAGTTTATTACTTTTTTCTAATTATTTAACACAAACAAAGCCCAAACTACTTGAACTATCAATTTGTATACATAATATACAAGGCTACAATGAAGATCTAAAACAACAAATCTGGAAAGACTTTTGTTTTTCTAATAATCTTAAAATCATTAGTATTACAGAAACTAAAATCACTACAAATAATTCTATAATCAAATTACAAAAATCTAAACATTTTACTTACCTCTGGTCTTGTACTGATAATCCAAAAGCTGGCATAACTATTGTGATTCATAAGTTTATTAAATGTTATATTTACAAATTCCTACTCTTCTCTGAATATGCTATCACAGTGAACCTCTTCTTCAAACATAACTTCAAGTTTAGAATAATTTTAATTTATTTATTATGTGATAACTTTCAACTTAGACTATCAGTACAGAATACTATTATTTAATGAATCCAACAAGCTATTACTCTAAACATACAACCTATCATCTTAGGTGACTTTAATGCATTAGATTACCTTACCCAATTCTCTTCAATTAAATACAAACTACTTTACTTCCTTTAATATAATAATTTATACAACTTAGCTAGTCACACACAATCCTCTACACCTACTTGGCAAAGCAGCAGATAGAGTAGTAGTATTAACTATATCTGGGCTAACCAACCTCTTCTTCATTACCTTAACTCTTTTACTGTTAAAGATCCTGATACTAGTACTCAAAGTAACCACAAAATTCTCATTTTTAATTGGTCTTTCCTTATACATACTTAGGCAAATCCTGTTATTCAACCAAAACTCAATGAAGAATATTCTTATACAAAAATATGAATAATGAACAATGGCAACTTTTTTCAGATCAAGTAATGTTAAACTTAACTACTAATCAAACACCACTCAATATACAAACTTCAGAATCTTTAAAATCTACATAGCACAAAATTCAAAATAGTATTATTACTGCAGCTCTTCAATACATTTTCAACAAAAAATTTATAGTCAGAAATTTTCAACATATTTTCTTTACAAAAGCTTCAAAATTATACCATTATCTCAAAAAACTTGGCAATATTATTCAACAAACTAAATATGCATTTTAACACTCAACACCTATTTTATCTTATTATAACCAACTCATTACCTATATTAATATATCTTGTAATCTCAATATTTCATTACTATCAGCTGAACATAATCTATTAATAAACTGATTAGGCTTATCCAAAAATGAATGAAAAATATTATATTATACTCATAATATAGAAAATATCAAAGAGATTAAACAACAAATTGATAACAATACTAAAAGATGTAATAAATTACAAACAAACCCCACTTCAATGATCAATAATATTCTCAACTAACACAAAGATCCTGTCAAATTTGATAACATCAGAACAGACAATGATCTTATTATTGATGCATCTAAGATTAAACTTCACATTCAACAATATTTTGATTAATAGACATCATATTAACATATTAACCAACAAATATATAAATCCAACTAGCAAAATAAATACAACTCCAAACCAGATATAAACTCTGAATAGTATAACAACACTCTTTTTAAATTTACTACTGATGAAGTCAATTCAACATTAGCTCAACTTCCAAACAAAAAAGCTTGTAGCCCTTTTGGCATTAACTATAAAATGCTCAAAAATGCAAACTTACTATTTCTCTATTTCTCCAAGCAATTACTGCTTTTTTTAATAGATATATCTTTATAAACCATATACCAAAACAATAAAAAGAAGGTAGAATCTTTCCAATCTTCAAAAAACCTATTTTTAATAGTAATTTTACCAACACAAGACCTATTAGTCTCCTTGAGCATACTAAAAAACTATATACCAAACTGCTTAAACAATACCTTTACAAAATTCAAAATACTTTTATTCTATACTATATTGTTCTTCTAGGCAATAGTACAGCCATCTCTATTCATATACTTAATATTATTGAAGATGTATGCTGCAATTCTAAGAAACTTTGGCTTATATCCCAGGACATAAGCAAGCTTATGATTTAGTTAATTTAAACCTATTTGAAAAAGCTCTTAATCATATCAATATGCTATCTAAACTGATTAATATACTTATTAATCTACTTACAGACCACCAAAACAGAGTAATTACAAACTTTGGTCTTATCAATTTTTATTCAGTTAAAAATAAAATAGACCAAGATGAAACTATTACTTCTCTCTTTTGGCAGATATATTATGACCCACTTATTTACAAAGTCACATCACTGCATAAAGGTTATACATTATCTACAACATGGCCAACTAGTCTTCACTTAAAACTCAAAGCCTCAATATATTTACTTCTGTTCTAGCTTATATGGATGATACACTTTGGATATCTCAATCTAAATTAGAACTTAAAAAAACACTTGACTGCAACATCTTTTTACCAAATGGCCAATATTCAAATTAACTTCTTCAAATTTATCTTTATATCAAATCAACTTCAAACTGCTATTCAATTTTTTAATTCTATACTTACTTCTATTTCAGCCAACCAACTTTTTAAATTTCTTGGCTGTTAGTTTACACTTAACAACAAACAAACTGCACAAATTAAACTAATTTAAGAAGAATCATTCCAACTTATAAACATTGCTAATATCAAAAAAATCACTGATAAACAAATAATTTATATTATCAACACAGTTATTATTCCTACTTTAGAATACTGAATACACAATTTAGTTCTCTCTTATTCTGTATACAACAAAATTCTAGTCAAATATTTAATTGTAACTAAACACAAATCTCATCTAGCCTGTTCTATTCCAAACAACACTATGCTTAACCTATTTTTATATAATATACACAATATCTGGAATATTTAGCTTCAACATCATATATCTAAATTTATGTTATGAATTAACAATCCTAATTTACTAAGAATTTCTACACATATTTGACTATAACAATTACAAAATAATCTTTGGTCAACTACAAACATATTACAACACTCTTAACCTAATATTGATGGACCTAACAGATATACTTTAAACTTCAAAATTATTTAACTTTTTATACACATTAACATGTTTATAATAGCTAATAATAGTGTATCTTAGCCCAATACTATACAATACAATCTTCAATCACTAGAACCAATTATGTCCTCCTATTCTCAATATACTACCTTCAAAAAACAACTTAGAAAACTTAATATCTTGTATCTTGAACAACTCTGCACTGCAGATAATACTATCCTACTTCAATGGAATCATCTCTCATCTTGCTTAGTACAGCTACCCAAAGGATGTAAGCCATCTTGGTTTATATATCTAGAAAATACTGTAATAGCTAACAACAACTCTAGAACATTACTTCTACAATATTAACAAACTAAACACAATCTCTTTGCTTACAATTCTCAACACATCTCTAAAAAACTTAAATCTTGGTTACTAACATACAATAATAATATTATTATTATTGGCAAAATTTGCAAATATTTCAAAAATGACAACCAAATCTATATTACATACTAAAAAACAAATATCAATACAGAACTCTTTACTCACTACTCCCTTTTACCAATTGAATGCTTAGCTTGTACAGGTTGCTACCTCAACTCTCATAGAGTTGCAAATTGTTGTACAATTAATGTATTGTTAATAATTTCTACCTAATTTCTTGGAAGAGTTTCTTCTAATACTCTCAACTTTAATGCAAACTATATTGATCTGATTCATTCAACTGCAATCAAATATCTATTATCTCTACCTTCTGCCCCTACTATTTATATCTCAGACTCTCCTACATTAGAAATTTTTTGAACAAGAAGAAGCCACACATATACTTGAACAATATTCCCTTACCAATATAGTACAAAATACATTTAATTTCTATACTAATGGCTTTGTAATTAACATCAGTACAGACCAATGTACAATGGGTATTAGATAATGATTCTGACCAAATAATTCATAAAGTCTTAGCTAAAATCTATTACTAGGTTTCTTCTTACAAAATTGAACTAATATCAATTTTTTCAACTATTTCAATCACTTTTCACAACTCAATAATCAATATCTTCACTAATTCTTAGTCTATAATTACTAAATATTCAAAAATATATACTACTCTTTCAAACCTTAATAAGCTTTTCAAATTCAGCTCATAGCCTATATGGTACACTTTGCTCAATATTATTAAATCTTATAACCACCAGATTAACTTTCATAAAGTACAAGCCCACTTCAATAATATCCTTAATAATTTAGCTGACTCACTAGCTAAACAACATAAGTCATCATCTATATTATAATTTAACTACACAAGCATCTATAATCTATATTATATAATTTTTTAGAACCAACATTTTATTGAACATTCAACTAGAAGCTTTACCAAAAATATCTGCAGAGCCTACATTCTAGCAATATGGTTTTCTCAAAAACATAACATAGAATGAGAAGCCTTGGTCTCTCAAATTGATTAGAAATTAACTTGGTTATTTTTAAACCATAACCAAAAACCAACTTATAATATTACTAACTTCAAACTCAATTACCTTAAATCTTTTAAAATTAAAATCTTATTAAATGAACTTTTTACTTACTTTTACTTTCACAAAACTTACTTATACACTTTTTATAATACTAACTGTTTTAATTGCAATCTTGCTGATTCCTTAACCCATTGGCATACATACTCAAACCTATCACTTATCTTTAATATTATCCAAACTAGTATATCCAAATATATTAATCATACAGACCTTGATCTATCTATAAACCAAAAAGAAGAACTTATTTATAAAATCAGTAACCACTATGCCTTCTATCCTATACCTCTTCAAACCAATCAATACTATCTCAATATTATACTCAAAAGACTTATCCCTAAATCTCTAATTGAGATTATATAAAACTTTAACATCTCATACAAACTAGCTTTACAAACAATTATTACTATTCTGCTTAAAGTTAATGAACTTTCTTATGAACAAATATGGAAACCATATTGTATAAATTTTGCTAACTGGAAATAACAACAAGGACTTAAATCACCTTATGCCAGACCCTCATCTTAATCAAATCAAAATAACAAAAAAAACTCTAATCACAAAAATTATACTTATTCTTGTCTATGTAGGCTACTTAACCAACTACACTCCAACTCTAATACCTGTTCACTCACTAGTTACACTATTTGTAAAATTAATATCTGGACTATTCTTTGGATCAAATATAATATTTCTTATAACTATATTCTAAACTTACAAATCTAGGTGAGTCTTGATCACTCTAGTAGGTTTAGGTCACAGATAAATATGTCTGAGCTTTTATTCTTAAATGTAGTTTTTCTTTTATTTGTACTTAGAATAGCTATATAGTTAGCAGTTTAATGGTGTTACAAAGTAGATTGTTAGTATAACATAGTATATTATATTATTAGTAGTTGTTATATAATTATATTATTGTATTTTATATTATATTTATTATTAGTTATTAGCATAGTTATTTTATAGTATATAGTAGTTAGAAAATAGGATCTTAATTGGCTGTTAGAAGTGTAATACAGACACATGACATTGAGTAACATCTATGATATCATTATTGTCTTACAAACCCCAAGTATCCCTACACAAGTTTCATGTATCTTAGTATAATTTACTATACCAAATACCACAGTACAAGAATCCCAAGTATCCCCAACACAATCCCCAAGTATCCCAACACAATTTCCAGGTGTCCCTGCACAATCCCAAGTGTTTCTGCACAAATTCAAGTACCTTGACACATACTCTAAGTGTTTCAAGTACAAATAACAAATATACATAAACATTGTCCCAACTATCACTATACAAACTCCACTTGCCTCTGCACAATCCCCACTACCCCAAGTACAGTATCAAAAGATGTCACTCAAATCCCCACTATCCCCACTAGGTAAAAAGATATATAAAGAGTACTTTTTCCCCTTCCCTGCCAATTCTAAGTTCCTATACTTCAACCCAAATATAATGACCTTCTAATGATAAAATATGATATTCCCCCTCTAGGGTAATTCCTACAGGCAAGGTTGTCACTGTGTATTTATTTAATAAAAGTTAATCTATATACTGTTATTATCTCGAACTGTTTGCCTACTGCTGTGTAATAAAGTGAACTACTACACCTCTACCCCATATATATTTGCAATAGTCAATCATTGTACTGGGTGACCTTGTTACTTGGTTGTATTGTAGCAAGAAAGCTGCAACCTTGTAACATTTTGGTGCCTTCTGGCAAAAATACAAAAATTTCTTGGACGAATCTAACAAATCTTCCCTGGTGAAAAAATGAAAAATTAGTTGAATATTGTTTTTCTTTAATAGTTTTATGAATTTTTATACTATCCTTAAAATCTCATCTTCTTTAGATTCTTGAAGCCTTTTTTTACATTTTGATATATAGGTTACTTAATATCAAAATGCTTCCCTAATCCTCTATAAATCGTTAAAGTTTTAACTCCTTTATTGTTATAACAATTTTTTTGAAAATTTTCTTTTTCCGAATATCAGTACACAAGCTTTGATCCTTAATATCTCATCACCCATTTGTCCGTTTTGGGTGAACTCACCTCCTTTAGATTCGTAGAAACTCACTCTACATTTTTCATCTAAGTATTAAGACTTACTTAGTACCAATATCTTGAAAAGGAGAAAAAGAAAAAAGAAAAAAATTTTACAATAATGATTTTGAAAATATTTTTGTTTTTCTTTAATATCTCGATGAGTTTTGATTCTACAGAAATATAACACATATCAGCATATTCACAGACGACTGCTCTACAAATTTTATTATACTATATCATAATACAAAAATGCTTCTCTGACTCATAAATCATCCCCAAAATAGTGATGGCATTTTCCTATATCTATCAAATCTTTGTTAGAGATGATAAAGAAAAAAACAAAAGAGATTCAGGATTTCTTTAAATCACCATAGAACGTTAAATACTAAACCAAATTTAACGTTTCAAGTATCATTAGAATCGTAGAAGTCTGTTTTACAACTTTAATTAAGGACTCAAGACATGATTACTTATTACCAACATCATGTTCGGAACACTTTTGTAAAACAAAAATTCATAAAAAGATTTTCTCTTACTGTGTCACATAAACGAAAATTTTAAAATTTTTTTTTTAGACCTCATAATATTATATGACCTTTAGAAATCTTATTTCTTTTTGGTTATATACTGGTCAGAGATACCAAAAAAGATGACTGTTGACCATTATATATAAGGGATAATGATATATTGACATGAACATTCTTTATAATCTTTAATATAGTTAGTTATTAAATTATTTTATAAACATAGATTTTATTTAAATTTTATTACTTAGTTTAGTTTAGAATAAGCCTTGGATAAAGGTACTTCCCAGGCCTCTCTTTCAACAAAAAGACATTTGGTTTAGTTTAGAATAAGTCCTGGATGAAACCAATTCTCAGGCCTCTCTTTTAACAAAATACATTTTTCAAGACAGTTTGTTATTTCTAAGCAAAAGTGACTGATGGTATATTTCTACCCTTATAAAAATAATCCCCAAAAGATTTAATTTTATTATCCAAGCTAGGAAGATTCTATTACATACTCTTGGACATTAATGCTTGGAAGGTTCAACCATGTATATATTAATGAAAAATATAAAATTAAATTTATTTATCCTGACAAAGAACCAGATATATTGGAATATTTATCCTGGCAAAGACCCAGATTTATTAAAATTTTTATCCTGGTAAAGACCCAAATGTATTGGAATATTTATCATGACAAAGATCCAGATGTATTGGAAAAAGCATTTTTGGAATTATTATTTTAGATATACCTCTACTAATTTAATTTGAATTGATTATTTTGTATTTTGTATTTTGTATTTTTTGAATTTTGAAATTATGAAGAAGTTTATGCTTTTATCTTCTAACTTTGATTTTTGATTTTGACATTATAAGCCGATCGCATATGTATATATATTTTGAAATTATTTAGTTTTTGATTTAATTATTTGAATTCTTTATTTTGCTAGCATTATGTTTTAGATTTATTATTTTCTATTTTTATTATTTTATTATTTAGTATTTTATTATTATTAATACTAATCATTCTTAGAAAAACTTATTCCCTGGTAGAATACTAAAAATTATTAATGAAAAACGAATCTGCAGACAGAAACACTAAAATATCTACAAAAGAAGAAACTACAAAAATGATTTTTGGAAGGTTTTCGTTTTTCATCCATATTTCTATGAGTTTTGAACATAGAAAAATAAAACACATATTATTCTACTCGCAGAAACCTTCTCTACATTTCTTATTATACTATATTTTAGTAAGAAAATGCTTACTTGATCCGCAAATCAGCTCTGAAGTCATGATAACATTTTTCAATATCTATAAAAATGATTTTTAAGAAACTCCAAGAAGAGAAAAGAAACATTCGGCATTTCTTAAAATCATTGTAGAAAGTCATCCACAAGACCAATTTTAATGTTTTAATATTTGTTAGAACCAGAAAGATCTCCTTTACAACTTTACTTAAGAGCTCAGGTTATGAATACATAGTATGAAAAGGCTTTAAAAATATCTTTTGTAAAAAATATAATTTTAAAATAATTTTCTTCTACTGTGCCACATAGGCGGAAAAACTTTGAAAATTTTTCTAACCTGAATTAGACTATATAATCTGTAAAGTCTCATTTCTTTTAGGTTCTATCATGTACTGAGATACTAAAGGAGATGACTTTTTGAACATTATATATTTAATAATTATATACATATCCTATTATATTTTATCTTTTATTAATATAGTTATTCTCTTTCTTGTAAATAATATAAAGTGATAGCTGTATTCGTGAATAGTATTTTGGCAAGTACTAGCTT
>CAJVQA010008238.1:0-13123 GCA_910591915.1 Cetraspora pellucida | reverse complement strand
GATCACATATATAAATAATACAGTAATAATTCCAAAATTAGGATACCTTTTGCAGTTAACAAGAGTATCAGAAAAGATGATTGACAGGATCTACTAGCCAATAATATATTTGGCAAAACATAAGTGCAACATGATGAAAACAACGAACAACTGTATAATTAAACACAAAGATCTGGGTAATTGTAAATCACTAAGTCAAGAAATAGCAACAAAACAAATAAGCAGTTTATTCATAAGACTCAACAAAAAAAACAACTTAGATAATCTAACAAAACTTAGAATAGCTCAAGGGTATCAAAAAGCAAACATAGTAAAAGACATTTGGGATTTCGAAAGAAGACCAGAAGAAATGATGTATTGGAAATACAATTTAGCCTGTCGAACAATAGTTAAAGCAAGAGAGATAGGAATTAATTTCAAAGCAAGAGATTACTTATAGAGAGTACATGGCTATGGAACAAGTATAAGAGACTTAGTTGAAGTTAAATTATAGACAGCAAGTAATAATACAATAAATGAATAGAGGCTAATATATCTGAACCAACTTGTAGACATGAAAAGAGAGAACTTAATCACATAGAGATAGCTCAAATGTCTTCTAGAACTGTCATGTAAAGGAAAAAAAGCCAAATAGTTTAGCAAAATAGAAGGAAAGATGTTAGTAATACAGACAAGTAGAGAAATACATGACCAATACAAGATTAGAGATCACAATACATAGGCTCTAATGATCAACTGGACAAAAATATCTAAAGAAAGAAGAAAGAAAGAGTGGATTGTATACAGATCAAAACACAATCTGCAATTTAGTAAGATATCAAAGAAGAAAAAGAAAAAGATCTTAGCAGAACATTGGTACTATAAAAAGTGAAAGGCAAGACATATACTAAGATAAGTAGATGCAAAGGATGTAAGAACAGAACAGAATAACAACAAACAATTGTAAGAAGTGGATAAGGTAGAATAATAACTTAAAGGCAGTTTCAGAAACATTAGTAGAGAAAGGCAGTAACAAGGTTAATGCAATATTAGAACAAATGCTAGAAAATAGAACAATAGAAGAATAGAGAAAAGAAAAAAGTGGGCTAATCAAACTTAAACAAGTAGAAGAATTAGAGACAGAATTAATCAAGAAACAAGCATTTGACAATAAAGTTAAAGATATCATAATAGAAGCTCTATCGAGAAACAAGAGAAGAAACAAAAACAAATACACTCTTTATACAGATGGAGCATAATATAAAGAGAAAAAAAAAGATAATATAGCAAAGATGGATATCAGTTGGGTGCAGGTTAGTGGTAAAGAAAACTGGTCAGAAGAAGAAATAATACTGAGACTCAAAGGTTGGCCCTTAGCAACAACAGCAGAATTAGCAGCAATATGGTTAGCAATTTTAACTATATCAGAGGAGAAAGGTATAGAAGTATACACAGATAGCCTTGCAGCATTAAGGCATATTAATAGAACAATTCAAGTAATAGAAGATGACAAAGTTCTAAAAAAGAAAAATATGATGTAGATAATGAATATTGTAAGTCTACTCGAAAGTAAGAACAATAGAATAGAATTAGTTAAGATTAAAAGTTACAGCAATAATAAGTGAAATGACAGAGCAGATTTACTTGCAAAGAAAAGAGCATTGTGTGGAAGGACAATATTTACAGAGAAAATTAAATATGACAAGATAGAGTACCACTTAGAATGAGAAAACAGAAAAGTTGATATACCAACAAGACTTTTTTGTAAAATAGTCATGAATGCCAAAATCGGAGCTAGCTGGAGAGAAACAAACCCAATTTGAGCACTAGAGCCAGAAACTGAAAACACTCAATATGACTGATCAAGTTTTTGGAAAGAGATGAACAGAACAAAAGGTGTACATTGCACAACAAAAAAACTTAGTACAAGAAGAGCTATAGCGATTAAATGCATAATGGACAGCCTACTAATGCTAGAAGAACTAAATAAAAGAAGACCAAAAATATATACAACAACTAACTGCCAAATATGCCAAAGAGGTGAAAAGGAAACCCAAGCACATCTAGCAAGCTGCATCAGACAAAAAAGCTTGTAGAAGAGAATTCAAAAAGTAGCAACAGCAATAGCATAGAACAGTTTTAAAGAAAGTGAAAGAGTTAGAATTCTACCTTGTATACTATATAAGGCATTATTTAAAAAACAGAAGCAGAAGAAATTACTAATAGAGCAGCTTTAGTAAAAAAGTTAATAACAAATGAGGTTGGGAAAAGGATTAGTTAAATTCTAAATAAACAGGCAACACAAAAATGCATGGATATAGTAACAAGAACAGTATGAAATATATTTTATGACTAAGTATGAAGAGTCCATTATGAAAAAGTACAAGAATGAAAGAAGAAGGTTAATATAACAAGCAAAATAAAAAAAGATGCTCGAACTAGAAAAAGATCAGAGAAAAGAACAAAGAAGAATAAGATGGCAAACGAAGAAGAAAAGGAGAAGAGATTGGAAAGAATAAATCAAATGAAAAAAGAAGCTTGGAAGACAATTAATATGCTTGTCATAAAGGAAGAAAGACCCTTTTGGTATAGCTTTAAGTAGTTAGATAAGCAGTCTATCTCTAACTGTGATAGTGTGGCAGGTTGCACTTAGGTACCAATAAGGTGGCCGAGTGATGCTAGACTTAAGTATTAGGAAATTCTATGTAATTATAAATGTAAATAGTTTTAAGAATCTTAATAAAGTACTAGTGTAACTGCTTAAAATTAAAAATAAAAAAAAAAAAAAAAGTTAAAGCAAGCTACCAATATAAGTAAGAGTCAGAAAGATTATATTAAAAGCAATTAGTATTTGTAAAATATTATTAATTATATAAGTAATATTGTAATATTGCTATATTTTTTGCTAATATATTTATTTATTATGCACTAATAAGCAAGCTTATTTTAAAGTTTTTAGCTTAATATATTATCTTTTGATATACTTTTATTTGTATAATTAGAATTTTTTGTTTATAGATAGTAGATTATTTTATATAATATAGTAGGTTTATATATCTAGTTTGCTATTAATAAAGTCTATATCTTTGTTATATTTTTGAATTAAACTGTTAGCAAAAGTTTATATATTTGTTTTTATTATTTAATAAGTTTGTTAGTATATTTAAAAGTTAGTTAAAGTTTGATAGCTTTAGTTAAAAAAGTATAAAATAGTTATAATTAGATCTTAGTTCTTAATATATTTTTTTTAATTACTTTAATAATTACTTAATTAAATTTGTATTATTTTTTGTTTAGTATACTAATATTGCATATTTTTTGTATTAAATTTTTTTTAGATAAATTGTAATTAAATTTGAATTCAAAGATTAGATGTTATTTAATTATATTTAAAGATTTTTTTTTGTTTTCTTCTATTGTATTTTATTTAAAAGTTATATATTTATTAAATTATATAATCTAATTATTGCTGTTCATTATTTTTTTAGGTGAAGTTATTAAAAAAGTATTATATTGTAAATAAGTTATATAAAAAACCAGATATTATTTATTTGATTTTGCATATTTTGTTTAATTTAGATAGATTATATAATATTAAAATAATTAAATATATTAATTAATTTATATATGTTTAGTATATTAAAGAGTGCTATTATTTTTTTTTAGTTTTTTTGTTAATATTAAAATCTTTAAAAATAATTATAAAATAATTTTTAATTATTATTTAGTTTATTTAATATATTATTATTTGTAATATAGTTGTATTAAAATAATAGTTTGTAGCTAATAAATAAGTATATATTATGCAAATTTTATTTTTTATTAAAAAAAAGTCAATTGCAAAAGCAATATCTAGTTTAATTATAATGTAAATCTAAAGTCTAAATAGTTTAGTTATTGCAAGTACAATGTCAAAACTTGTTTTTTTTAATTATTTTTTGAATATTACAGTTTAAGATATAGATATAATAATAAAGATTGCTTATAAATAATTCTGTATATGCTAAGTTAGCAAATTAGGTTTAGTTATATTTATAATATAATATTAATATTTTTAATAATATTCAAGTTATAATTATAGCTTAAGTTTATTATTAAAACCTTATATATTGTAAATTATTAGTATTAAATTTTTATTAATTAGAGTTAGACCTATAGCTTAACAGTAAAGTTGCTAACTTTTTACAAACTAGATTAACAGTTCAAATTAAATTAGAAACAAAATCTTAAAATTTTAATTCTATATTTTAAATAAAAGCCAAATCAGATATAAAGTTTTATAAAAAATTACAAAATAATATACAAAAATAAATTAGAAATTTCTAGAAAAAGAACAACTTTGCAAAAAGAAACTACTATATATAATAGTAATATTATAAAAAATATTATACAAGTAAGTTTTCAGAAGACAAAAAATTATTAATATTTTTGTATTCAATTTGCAGAGTACTTGATTAGAATAGTAATATGATTTAAAGTAATAAGTAATATAAAATATATAAAAAAGATTTGTAATAAAGAATTAGTTTAACTAAAATTAGAACATCTTAGATAAATACTTCTAAAATATTAGATAAATATTCTTTTAAATAATTATATATTACAACTTAGATAATGATATTGATATTAAAAGTTGTACATTTTTGATCATAATTTTTAATGCACTAAACCAAATTAGATAAAACAACTACTATTGGATTCAGCTCACTGAAATGGTTCTAATGAGTACAAGACTATGTAATTCTAATTACAGGATCACAAGATCAGAATAATTTTGATAAAAGTATTATTTCTAATACATGTAACTTGATTTTGATTAACTCTTATTATTGTGCTAAAAATCTAGCAAATATAGCAAATCTAATATTTATATTAGATTTAATATATCTAACAAATCTAACAGATATTACATATTTATTATATGTATCTATTATATCTATTATATCTATTATATATATAATATTCATTATATTTATTAGTTCTTATATATCTTAATATTATTATATATAGCATTTATTAGTAATAGAATAGTCTTTATTGTAATAATTTATATTATATAATATCTATAAAAGTATTGCTTTTTAACTCTTTAAGAAACTTAAGTGTCTTTATATATTTCAATAGGAAGTATCTTTATACATTTTATAATGAATAAACTGAATATAATATTTAGTATCTTTATATATTATCTATTGTTGCCTCTGCCTTAAAATCCTGAATTACTTTGTATATTGTTAAGTCTTGTATAGACTTTGTATAGAATCTGTCAAGTTATAGTTATTATATTATAGTTAAACAGTTTCTGTTATTGTTGTGATTAAAAAAAAAATTACAGATTAATAATAAGTATCATACTTGTATACAATAAGTCAAGATTTCAGGTCTTCTTACAATACCAAGCTGGTAGTATATTGGTATATAGTTAAAAGTATACTTATAAAAAAACCTATAGAAAGCATATGCAATTAAGCTACAAACTAAACTAATTATAAAAGTATAATTAAAAAAAATTATATATTAAACTGCAAATTAATAATTCAGATTTTAATAAGTTTAGTTATACTTAATTGAATATTAGAAAGATATATAAGGCTGTATACATCAAATTGGTAACAATTAGAACAAAAAATTACTAAAGTTAATCAATTTAAAAGAAAAAAGAATTAGTATAAAAAGTAAACAGATAGATCATTATTATGCTAAAAATAATAGAAAATTAGAGTACAATAAGATAATTACAGCCTTATTAATAGTTTAGTAATAATAATTGTAATATATAATGAAAGTTACAAAATATATAAACAAGTGTAAATATAATATTATATTAAGTGTTTAGAATAAAAAGTAATTTAGTAACATAAACATAATATAACTATATGTAATAATAATACAAAAAGCTAATAAAGTATAAGTTATAATTTGATATTATAAAAAAAATTATTATTAATTAGTAAAAAAAAATGAGTTTGTAAATTTATATTGAGTATTTTCTATATAGATTTTTATATTAATAAGCATAAATACAGTATATTATTTTTGTGTTTGATGTTTAATATTTAGTTTATATAAAATAGAAGATTTTTTATTTTGGTTTTAAAAATGATTATAGTTTTAGAATATGTTTAGATATTTTTTTAACTATATAGTATCATCTAAGTTTTGCTAATATAATAGTTGTTACATTTTGATTTGCTATTAGTAATATAATATCTATTAAATCTATTTTAAATTTTTTGAAATTTTTTATATTTGTATAATAGTATTAGATATTTAAAGCTTTGCTTTTTTGTTTTCTTTTGTTTTATTTATAATTTTTTTTTGTTTCTGTTATCTGTATTTATTTTACAAATAATTTTTAAAAATAATAATATAGTCTAAAAGATATATTGTTTTGATTAATCTTTTAAGTATACCTATTAGAATTATAAAATTAAATTCAATATTATTTTAGAATTAATAAATAATCTGAATTTATTTATAGAATTAGTAATAATAATTTTTTTTTTTTTTAATTTTTTTTTTTTTTGTAATAATAATTGTTTTTAAGATAGATATTGTAATTTTATATATTCTTTTAATTATATGCATAAAGATTGTTACTTTTGTATCATATATTATTAGTTAAGTATATATGTTTAAAGTTTTAATTTTGTTTGAACCTTTTGGTAGATTAGATTTTACTAAAAAAATAGTTATTAGAAATATATTAAAATGCATAGTATTTTCTAAATCTTATAACAATATCTTATATATTAATATATAAGTCTGCTTTGTCTATTAGAAAACATGTTTTATATATAAAAGAAAATAATAGTTCTTTAAGTGTTAATAAAAATAAATTAAAGTAATATCTTAAAATTTTATAGTTAGTTTTATAATATTTGAACCTTTTTAATTCTTTCTTTTCAAATATTAAAAAATATTTCTAATTATAAAATCTAAATTATTTAGATTCTAAAATGGTAATAAAAGTTTAATAAAATATATAAATGATAGTTTTTCAAACTTGAATATATTGACAGAGTGTAGTGACCTAGTGAAATGGTCAGGTTGTCAACCTCCCAAGTGATAGGTTAAGTGTTCAAATCTTATTAACAATGAAAATTTGAATAATCACCTATGTAATATTCATATTATAGCAACTGTTACTAATGATTGGGTTAGAATATCTGTAATAGCAGTTGCACCAGCATGACTGGCAAGTTATGGAGCATCTGTGTAAGTGTAGTATTATACAGAGGAATGCAAACCAACAGATCAGGCAGTGTAAACACTAGATAAGTCCTTGTAACTGTATAAATCTGTTAAAATTAGGTAACAAGAAATCCATTTGGAAAAACCTAAGTAGAGAGGTAGTTAGATCTTTGATGGCTCTACTGTAAAGGCTAGCCTAGGAAAACAGATACCAAGATCATAGTACCCAATCATAGTAGCCAAATAAGCAGAACCTTTAGCTTGGAAGTCTCAGGAGTACTACCAACTAGACTATTGGAATGAACCAGAAGAAAAAGATATTGGGCTAATCCGATATACTAATGGACTAGTTGTAATCCTATATGGGCTATCTGAATTGGGAGTTTGATAAAAAAGGCAGAGATATACTAAAGTACTAAGGTTATACTGTGAAATAAATGCTAAGATCTAAGTGAACTCTACAAGGGCATAGTGGTTAATGGTCAGCCCTGATCACAAGTGTTAGTTCTGCTATAGTGATACCCAGATCAACTATAAAAATGGATATAGAAGGCTCTAAGAGGTTTACCTTAAAAATAAATTAGTCCTAAGTTTAAGATGATGATCTGAGCATCTGAATATAACTTAGTGAGTTAACACAGATTACAGATTCAAAGAGTTTAAAGTAGAACACCCAAACAAAGATATTAAATACAGCAATTGGTAAGGAACCTTCAGACAGATTTCTTAAATAGGTAATATAGAAAAGTTACATATGTAGCCAATTGTACTCTCTCCTGTAGTAGTTCATTGAATCACAATACCAATAAGTGATTAATAAAAGTCAAAAGACTAAAGAGGTCACCTTAATACCAAAAAAAATAAAAAATAAAATAATAAAAATACTTAAGATTGACAAATTCAAATTAAGAGTAGAATACATATAAATCATTTGTCATATGATTTGTACAGTAAATTTATATTTATATAATAAGTAAAAAATATAGTACTAATAAAATTTTTTAAAAATGTACCAAAATTTTATTAAATTTTTAAGATATATAAATTAAAATAATATGAGTGTGGTGACTTAGTAAAATGAATAAGTTGTGAGTTCAAAACTCACTGATAGTGAAATTTATATAATCATCTATATAATATATAGACAGTATTACAGTGATAGCATTCTGTTGATCAGTTGAGATAGGATATCTGTAACTATGGTCATATCAGCATAACTAGCATATCTGGAGCATTTATGTAACCTATTATACAGAGGAATAAAAACTGGTATTAGGTGATACAAATCTAAAATAAGTTCTCAGGCTGTATAAATTCGTAAAACTGAGAAACTGGAGCCCACTTGGAAATTCCAAGCAGAAAGGTAACATGGATCTTCGATGGTACTACTGTAAAGGCTAGATTTAGGAAATAGATACCAATGTAAAAGATTTAGGCAGGCAAGAATCTTGGGTGAGAGGTACTACCAATTAAGCTATCAGATTTCAAACCAGAGGAAAAGGATATTAGGCCAGCCTCAATATATCAAAGACAGATTATAGTCCTTCTAGACTATCTGAATTAGAAGTCTAAGTTCAAAGCAAGGATATACTAAAAGTACTAGAGATATGCTATAAAGTTAGTACTGAGGTCTGAGTAAACTCTGTAAGAGTAGCCTATGTTAGTATTCTAAAAGTAGGTAGATAGTTAACAATAAAGGGCTCCTTGCATCTTACTGGCAGATGATGTATTCTAAAATGTGTAATGGCCTGGAAACTAGTACAAAAAGAGTAGGTAACTATACTGCTTAGACAGTATACCAGTTAGGTATATATAAGAGATAAGTTGGAAATTTCAATATAACAGAGCAGATGATCAGAGAGTTTAAATAAATAATTTCCTAGTAGGTTATAGGTATAGCATCTAGTGTAGAACCTTAGGATAAACTACTTAAATAGACAACCAAAAGTTGCATGTGTAACTAGCTGTACTCTTATCTTTGTAAAAATAGTTGTAATAGCTAACTTGATATAAAGTTAGTAAAATATTACTACAAATATAGCCTTTAACAAAAAAAAAATAAAAATAAAAAATAAATTAAAATGATTTATTTATTATACAATAATTAATACACTCTTTTTGATGATTATTAAAAAACAAATAAAATATAAAAAAAATTTAAAATATAATAAATAAAGCTTAAATAAACTGAATAATACACAAAGAAACAATCACAAATGCAAAAAACAAACTCTTATAACAATATCAATCACTATACTAACTAACAAAACAAGTGTTAAAGCTAACAAAATCAAAACCCAGTCCTTTGAGGACTTGGTAAAAGTCAACATGTTTCAAGAACAAGAAATAAAATATATACTTATATATGCATCAAGAAGCAATAAACAAAATATTGATGTTCATAAAATAAAGCAAAACAATAACAACATAAAAACAACCTATATTTAATCAAAAAGAAGATGTTTTAACCCTCTATACTCTTTCAAACATCATACAAAAAATTTAAAAAGTGGGCAAAACAGCTTACTCCCAACAAAATACACAATAACATTATATATTATACATAACCAAACATCAAAAGCCATAATTAGAAACAATAACAACAATACAGATAACATGACAATAAATAACAGAAATCTAAATATAGAAAATATAAAAGAACAGATGCATGTAGATAGTATCAATAATAGGCCTATATTTGAAGATTACAATACAAACAAGAACAGCAATACAAACCAAAACAAGTTTTATAGTTATGCACTAAAACAAAATATAAAAAATCTAATGAATGCTGAAGATAATGCAATCACAACATAAACACAAAGTTGAACTAAGCATATAACACAACAGCTAAATTTGCAGATTATTAAAAAATTTAATACAACAATCTGGTTTTTAGACAAAGTAATTACAACATTAAATAGCATTACAGAAATTAAAAACTTTACAGAATATAAATTAAAAACACAACCAACAAAACACCAAATCCTGGCAGCTATATACAGTATCTCAAATTTAAACATCTAGATTCAGCCTTTTTTATATCATTTACAACAAACAGACAAACTATGCCTGCTTATCAGATTGGATTCACAAATTTATTCAAAAAAGCTGTTAAGAAGTACAAAGAAAAAAAATAAAATTATATTAACAAACAGACAAACTTGAGATACTATTCAACAAATGCTAAGGTAAAAACTTATAATAAAATACTTAATGAATTTTAATTTTAGATATAGCAAACTAAATAATATTTATAAAATAGTTAAATACTGTCACAACTTTATCTGAGCATAGCCAATTGAATATATAAAAAAATTACATAATAAAATTAATCAGACATACAGCATACTATGACATCTCTTGTCCAGTAAACTATCAGAAATTGATATTGAAACTATGGCAATTATATCTTTTGAACTATTAATTACTAAAAGATCTTAAACTCAAGCTATAGCAAGCTTATTATGTACACTGTTCTATTTTACAACCTTATTAGAACATACTTTACATCATTATCTGAACTGCCCAACAATTCTTAAGAACTTAAAGAAAAATTAAAATCTCTTTTTCTAATAATAAATTCTAAGCAACTTCAATAGCTAAGATACTATCATGCAAAGCTAATTGATCATTACAAATTTAACAAAATTTCAGCAGCATACTTTAACTTGCCACCTAGCAAAGAGCCACTACCAACTACATATCATGAACTAAATAGCAGAGTTAGACATCTATTTCTATTAGACATGTCAAAAAAAAATACAAACATTCAAAAAATAATAGACTTACTAAAAGAACACTATAGATTTAAACTGCTACCAAATGACTTTTTCATACAAAAGCTATTGTTACTAAAAGATATACAAAACATAAAACTCAAAACTCAATTTAGCTATCCTATAACTAATGATAACATAGCAAGAAATTTTCTAAACTAGGCAAAAATAAAATACAAAATACAGTTTTCTATAAGCAAAAAAGTAATGACTACCAATCCAACAAATAAACCAAGTCTTCTAAATAATAATACAAAAATTACAGAGTACAACATTACTATATCAATTACATCTTCTAGAATACTAATAGATACAGCCAAACTACTTTATGAACACTATTACTTTGATCAAATATTAGCATACTGAATTGAAATACTAAATAAACAACAAGAAACAAAGGCCCAATCTAATACAATAAACAAACTAACAATTCTATTGACATTAATTCAATTACAAAAAATACTCAAAGACAAAACAGATAAGATATATATTAGTTTATTAATTATACAACAAACAGATATTATATTACATTAATAATGCTTAGACAACATTTTGAAATTTTAAAAATTTCAGACTACATCCTACAACTACTACTACTCCTAGAACCAATATGGAACATCTTATTCAAATAATAATAACTAAGTTATACCAAAATAAAGACAACAATACTAAAGAAAAAAACACTAAACAAGCATTATAAAACAGCATCAATTAAATAAACTAAAGTAATCCTATATAATACACAAGACACTAACAGCAAAATCAAACAGCAAGCTTAAGAAAAGAAGAATTTACAAATTAGAAAAAAAGCAATAAAGACATTACTAAAGCTTGTCATAAAAGGAAGAAGCTTTTTTTTCTTTTTGAACTTTAAGTAGTTAGATGAGTAACCTATCTTAACATATTTGGAATAGTGCAGCAGGTCAAACTTAGGTACTATTTGGGTGATCGGGTAATGTTAGACTTAGTTATTAGAGACATTTATGTAATTGCTAAATATAATTTCAAAAATCTTAATAAAGTACTAGTTGATGCTAAATCACACTCTTTCCAATGATTCTTTGCACCAATTTTTTTACATATACCAACCTACAAAAATTATATAGTTAGTATGTTTATATATAACAAAACTTTGCCATATAGTGTTTAGGTTTAAGAGTTTCAGATTGCATGTAGGCCATATAAAAAAGAGTTAAAAAAGACAGCTTCTTGTGAGTTTGGCTCTCTAGTAGAAGTCTATGAAGTTATTGAAAAAGTAACTTTGGCTACAACCAAGTAAGTTTTGTTAAGCTATGTCTGAGCAGTAGCAAAGATAGAAGCTTAGTTGAATATGCTATTCTATATAATGTAACTTCTACACTCATTACAGTTGGTGTTATAAAAATTCTTTTTCTACTTTTTTCCAAGAAATTTTTATTGAAAAGTGGGCAATCTAGTTTACCTCCATTGAAATTGGCATTGTTGATTCTTCCAAATTAGAATTGTTTATCCGTTCTATTCAGAAAGGGCCTATGTTAAAGATAAAGCACAAGTATATGTGTTTTAAAAAAACACGAGATTGGAGATTTTCGACAAAGATGAGATGATTGGTCAGAAATGTGACAAGTGTTGAAATGTAAGATCTGGTAAAAAGTACAATAAGTCATACATAAAGATGGATCTAGTGACAAGAAGTCAGGGCATTCGGCACATGGAAAATTCTCTGCCAGTTCAGTTTTGTTTGAATTGTTTTTCTTAGAATATAAGCTTTAATATTAAATATGTTAATTAGATAAAGTTAAAGTAGAGATTACTGGGGGTGTGGCGACCTAGTGAAGTGGTTAGGTTGTCAACCTCCAAGTGGCAGATCCAGAGTTCAAATCCCAGTGTCGACGGAAAATTTGAAAATCCTCACTGTGTTATAGTTAACTGTCTCTCGCAATTGGTTGGGATAAGATACCTGTAACCTGTATCACACCAGCATGACTGGCAGGTTATATGGCATTTGTGTAACAGTCATATGATATTGTCCTTTGGGACAAGGTCTTTAGTTACACAAAGAAATGCAAACCGGTACCAGGCGGTGCAAACTTACAATAAGTCCTCGTGGCTATGTAAATCATAGAAACCAATAGAAGGAGATGGAAGCCTACTTGAAAGACCTGAATAGAGAGGTAACCCGAACTTTCGAT
>CAJVQA010008237.1:0-13123 GCA_910591915.1 Cetraspora pellucida | reverse complement strand
AGAGAATTAGAGATTAAGTGATAAATTGTTTGAGTAGAAGGACAAAAAGTCCAGTGTAATGAAAAGCTAGTTTGATTACATTGATGACAGAGAGAGGAATAAGAAGAGTTACATTTGTGAAGAGTATGAAAAACAGATAGTTCATCCAAGAGAATTTTAATATGAAAGGTTTTTAGAATAAAGAAATAAAAACTATGAGCAAAGTTAGAAACCTTTTGATTGTTATTAATGTAAAGCCAAGTGGCTTCCCAGTTGATGTTAGAAGCAATAGTGGACTATTGTTAAAAATGATGTTGAGATGTTCAAAGTATTATGATATAGGCTTGACAGATAATACAGATAAAGTATTGAATAGGAATTTCAATAGGAAATTAGTTATAAAATGGGGTATAAGCAGAGTTGTAAGGGTTTTTAGTTAAGAATATTAAGAAGAGAAGTATTTGATGACTACAAGCAAGTTGATCAGCAAGGTTGTTAAATAGGTCATCTTGGTGTGCAGTAACTTTGTGAAAGGTAAGCTAAATGTTGTATAAGTTAATAAAATTAATAAGAGTTTGCCAAATAAAAAAGTATAGGGTATAAGTATGAAAGAGTTTGGATGCTAATGAGCAGATACTGTAGTATTTAAAAATTACAGATTGTGAGTCAGTGAAAATATGAACAGAACAGTTTTTAGAAGCAGTTATAATTGCTAAGAGAATAGCAAAAATTTCAGGTTTGAAGAAGCATAGTCAAAGTTTGATTTGTGTTTAGAATAAGTGAATGGTTGCAAAATTATTAACTTGAACTGAACCTATTCCATAAAGCATTGAAAGGTACCAAGCTTGATAACAAAACCATCAGTATAAAATGAAATGATAGTTAGATTGTAGTTGGAATTAGCAATGGTCTATAAGCTATTAACAAGTTAGTTAGACTAAAAGATGCAAGGTAATTGTTGTAAATTGATTGTTATTAAAGGAGAAGATGGAATATTTAAAGGATGTTAAATAGCTACAGAGTATGCAATATTAAGAAAGTTAGCATATAAATTAAGAGTTTTGTCAGAATTGATACAGCAGAGTAGTTTTGTAGCTAGTTTGTAAAAATAAAGATAGTGCATTTATTAGTGATTGTATTAGAATTGAGTTAACATCCTGAATATATGATGGTAGTAGAAAAAGGAGTAGAATATAGATTTAAAAACTGGGACTGATATGAGCAGTGCTAGTGAGTAATAAGGGTAAGTCCTATAGGGGTATTATGCCTTCTGACCTTGCCAATAATTATTTGATCATTAAGAACAGTAAATAGCCAGGGTTTGGTATTAGAGATGAAGAAGTCAGTAGTATAAGAGAAATAATTTGTTTGAGGTAAATTAAAGTAATTATATAGAGTATATTGGTAAGAATGGCTTGTAGTAATGTTTTCAAGAGTAGTAAACCATTGAGGTATAATGCCTTTAGGGAGTTTATTAAGTCTAGGAGAAATATGATGCCAATGTAATAAGCATGAATTATCATATATTGTGAGTTGATCAAGAAAGAGTAGTTTGAAAATAGAATATTTTGGTTAGGATGAGAGAAGGGATTCAAGAAAGATAGCTCCATCATTGAGAGTATATAGGATGTTATAAGTTGGGTTAGTATAAAATGTCTAGCCAATATGTTTATAAGCTAAATAATTTTAAAGTTTGTAGTTAAATTGTTGGGACTATCAATAGTTGAATTAGAATATAAAAAAATATTAGTAGAGAACCAAAGGTTGATTTGTAATTGTTGAATTTGGATGCAAGTTGATGTACCTAATAGGTCAGAGTTATTAAGTTGTTTAAAAAGGTTAGAGATATAGTGTTTTAGTTGAATGTTCCAGATATATTTGATGTTGTAAATTTGGGAATGCTAGAAGGTATTGTATAGCAAAGTTTAGCTTTGAGTTTGACAAAGCTAATATGTTGAGTAAAGATTTTATTGCAGGTAGGCTGGCTAACTACAATGTTTTGGAGACAATATTTAAGGGTAGGAATAATAACTATATTAATAATATAACAGGCATTTGAGTTAGTAATATATTTGGTTTTAGCAATTTGAATGAGTTGAGAGAATTTAGCAAAAAACAGTTTTGTTTGTTTAGATTGCCTATTGTCCAAGGTGAATCAGCAACCTAAAAATTTAAAGAGTTGTTTAGGAGAGTAAAGTGAATAAGATGATTATTATAAGAAATAGAAGTGTAGTAAAATAGGTGATTATTGGTGACCAGAATAGATTTTGAGAGGTTAACTTGAATGTTAGCTATAGTATAAAATGATTCAGCTATAGATAATATATTAGAGAGCTTATTTTGTAATGAAGCAACCCAGAAAGTATCATCCATATATGCCAAGACAGAGCATTGCTTTTGTAATGAGTTGAATGTTCAGAGTTTAAGGTTAGTAGCCCAAGAACATTGTAAGGTATAGCCAAGTACTTGTGCATATATATATGATATAAGTAGATTGTAATATATGTGCTATAATAAAAAAGTAATGGTTTCATCTTGGTCAATGCCATTGTGAACTGGGTATGAGGGAGTAAGACCAAGATTAGTAATAACTTGGTTGTAGTAATCAGTTAGAAGATCAGAGAAAATATTGATAATAAATAAAAGAAGTGCCAGATAAGAAAGTGAATGTTTAAAAAAAGTAAAGTTAACAGAATCATATGCTTTACTTATATCTTATGAAAGTAGCCAAATGTTTTTGTAATTGTAAGTAGCATCTTCAATAAGATTATTGAGAATGTGAATAGGAATTAAAGTGCTATTGTTAGGAAGTGCAATATAATTAAAGGTGAAAGAATAGAATTAGAAGAAAATATAATGCTTAGTCTGTTTGTAAGAATTTTAGTATAAACTTTGCGAATGTGTTCAACAAGACTAATGGGTCAAGTGAGGTTAAGATTACCATCAAAGGAGTTGCATTTGTGCAATAGACTTCTTTTTTCCAAATAAAAACCAAATTCGAATAATTTCTATCTACCTATTAGCCACAAACCATTCTTTTTGAATAAGATCATACAGCAAACAATAACAGGTGAGTAAACCAGGAAACAGCCAAAGGCTATCATACAATTGTCCTTGGGGACTTTAACATTAACAGAAATTTTAAAAAGAAAAAAGCTCCACAATTAAATAGTTTAAAATTATATAGACCTCTTAGCACACTTAACTATTTCAATATTACAAATCCTATCTGAAGTTAACAAAAAATGAATAGCCAAATAGATGACATCTGGATCCCAATACAACTAATACACAATATAACACCTTCCCAAACAATTTTTTCTAACAGACAGTAATTACCAAATTGTGCAACTAAATGAGTATATAATTCTCTTTTTTTTTTTTTAAATATTAATAGTGAGGCCATGTCTTTAACTTTATTGAAATTCAATTGAAGTTTTTACAAAAAAAGCTTGCTTTTAAATTACATATAAAGAATAAAGACTCAGACATATAATTTGTGACCTAAACCTACAAGAGTGGCCAAGGCTCACCTAGATTTGGGTTTGAGTAATAATATAAGAGAGAGGGGTATGGTATTTAATCCATTAGATAGTCCAAATATTAATTTTAGTAATAATTTGTGGTATTGAAATAGAAGGTAGAGGTGGGTTAGAAGAGTAACTATAAGTTAGGTTAGTAGAAAGTATGGTCTGAGACTGTGCAGAATGTGAAATATAGTATGGAATCCATATTTGTTTGTAAATTTGCTGGTTTAAATGATGAAGAAGTTTGATAGAAAGAGTAGTAGCAGTACAATAGAAAATAGAAGAATTGTGAATAGTAGAGATAAGATCAATAGGAACTAGACTAGATAGAGTAGAAATAAGTGAAGGTATATGTGAAGAGTTATATAGTTTGAAACTGTTAAGTGTAAGAATTTCAGTATATAAATCAGAAACCAAATTGGCAGGCATATCTAGATTAGTTGTATTTAAGATACTCTGAAGAGAGTTAGAGATTAAGTAATAAATTGTTTGAGTTGATGGGCAGATAGTCCAATAAAATGAGAAGCTGGTTTGGTTGCATTGATGACAGGAGGAAGAAAATAAAGAGTTACATTTATGAAGAATATGTGGAACAGGAAGTTCATCTGTAAGAATTTTAACTCAAAAAGTTTTCAAAATAGATGAATAAAAGTTGTGAGCAAAATTAGAAATTTTTTAATTGTTGTTGATATAAAGCCATGTAGCTTCCCAGTTAATGTCGGATGCAATTGTAAACCACTGTTAAAAATGGTGTTGAGATGTTCAGAGTGATATAATGTAGGCTTGGCATATGGTTCGAATAGAGTATCTGATAGTAATTTTAATGAGGAATTCATCGATAAAAGGTGTATAGTTGAAGTTGTAAGAGTTGTTAGTTAAGAATGTTAAGTAGGATAATATTTGGTGATTATTAGCAAGTTGATCAGCAAGATTGTTGAATAGATCATCTTGGTGTACAGTAACTTTGTGAAAAGTAAGTTGATTTCATAAAACTTAATAAAGTTGATAAGTGTTTGCCAGATAGAGAAATATGGAGTATAAATATGAGAAAGAGTAGATGCTAATTGGCAAATGTTATGATATTTGGAGATTACTAATTGTGAGTCAGTAAATATGTAAACTGAGCAATATCAAGGAACAGTAATAATTGCTGAAAGGATAGCAAGAATTTCAGCTTTGAAGGAGCATGGCCACAGTTTAACTTGTGCCTGAAATGAGTTAATAGTTGTAGAGTTATCAACTTGAACCCAACCTATGCCCATAAAGCACTGTGAGGTACCAAGATTGATAACAGAACCATCAGTATAGAATGAAATAAATAATAGATTGTGATTTGAGTTAGCAATAGTCTGAAGGTTGTTGACAAGTTGACATATTTTGAAGATAGGAGGTAGTTGTTGTAGATTAATTGTAAGTGAGAAAAGAGGTAAAATATGTAAAGAATGTCAAAGGGCAACTGAGTATGCAATATCAAGAAAGTTTGCATGGAGGTTGAGAGTTTTGTCAGGATTGATGCAACAAAGTAGCTTAGTAGCCAAGTTAGTAGAAATAAAGATAGTACATTTGTTAGCGATTGTATTTGAATTAAGATGGCATCCAGTGCATAATGTGGTAATAGAAGGAGAAGTAGGATAAAGATTAGAGAACTGAGACTAAAATGAGCAGTGCCAGTGATTAATGAGGATAAGGCCGGTAGGTGTATTATGCCTTCTGGCCTTGCCAATAATTATTTGATTATTGAGAACAGTAAGTAACCAAGGTTTAGTGTTGGAAGTAAAATGACCAGTAGAGTAGCAGAAGTAGTTTATGGAAGGTAGGTTATAGTAGTCATAAAGGGTACGTTTATAGGAGTGACTTGTAGTAATGTCCTTAAGGGTAGTAAACCATTGTGGTATAACACCTTTTGGAATTTTGTGAAGTCTAGATGAGATATGTTGCCAGTGCAATAGATATGAATTGTCATAAGTAGTGAGTTAGTCCAGAAATAGAAGTTTATGATATCTAAGTTGTTTTTTGAAAATAGAGTATTTTGAATAAGAGGAAAGAAGAGATTCAAGAGATATAGTTCTATCATTTAGAGTGTATGGAATATTGTAGATTGGGTTGGTTGAAAAAGTCTAGCTGATATATTTGATAAGTTGTATTATTCTGAAGTTTGTTGTTAATTGATTGGGTCCATCAATGATTGGCTTTGGATAAAGAAAAATATTAGTAAGAGACCAGAATTTGTTTTGAAGTTGTTGAATTCATATATGAGTAGATGTACTTAGTAGCTTAGGATTGTTAAGTCATTTAAGAAGCTTGGGAATATGATGTTGTAATTGAATATCCCAAATATATTTAATATTGTAGATTTGAGGATGTAATAAGGTACTAGATGGTATTGTATGACAAAGTTTAGCTTTAAGCTTAACAAGCCCAATATGTTAAGTAAAAATTTTGTTGCAGTTAGGTTGGTTAATAACAATATTGTGTAGGCAGTATTCAATAGTAGGAATAATAACTGTATTGATAATGTAGTGAGCATATGAATTAGTTATACATTTTGTTTTTGCGATTTGGATAAGTTGGAAGGATTTAGAGATAATTAATTTTGTTTGTTTAGATTGCCTATTATCCAAAATAAACCAGCAACCTAAAAATTTAAAGAGTTGTTTGGAGGAATGAAGTGTAAGTAGATGGTTATTATAAGAGATAGAAGTATAGTAGGATGGAGGGTTGTTAGTAACCAGAATAGATTTTGGAGGGTTAACTTGAATATTTGTCATAGCTTAAAATGATTCAGCTATAGATAATATATTAGATAACTCAGTTTGTAAGGAAGTGACCCAAAGAGTATTATCTATATATGCTAGAACAGAGCATTGTTTTTGTAATGAATGTGTTGTTTGAAGTTTAGATTAGTGGTCCAAGTAAATTGTAATATATATCTAGGAACTTTTGAGTATATGTGTAAAATAAGTGGGTCATAGTAAATGCACCATAATAGAGATGTAATTGTTTTACTCTGGGCAATACTATTGTGAACTGATAAGAAAGAGTAAGACCAAGATTGGTGATAACTTGATTGTGATGATCAGTAAGAAGATTAGTAAGAATGTTAATAGTAGATGAAGAAAGTAAAAGACAGGAGAGTGAGTATTTAAAAAGAGCAAAGTTTACAGAATTATATGCTTTGCTTATATCTTGTGAGAGTAACCAAATATCTTTGTAATTGCAAGTAGCATCTTTAATAAGATTGTTGAGAATATGGATAGAAATTGAAGTACTATTATTGAGAAGTGCAACATAGTTAAAAGGTGAAAGAATAGGGTTTGAGGAAAATACAGAGCTAAGTTAGTTTGTAAGAATTTTAGTATAAAGTTTGCGAATGTGTTCAATCAGACTGATAGGTCATGTGAGATTAAGGTCACTATCAAAGGTGTTGCATTTGGGAATAGGATAAATTCTACTATGTTTTTATTGTTTAGAAATTCTGTTATCAGGAAGGCATCGATTAAAATGAGCAATAATGGCAAAGATATATTTGGGGACTAATGTGTTTAAGCATTTTATAACTAATGCCTGTAGGACCACAGACTTTGTTATTAGGTAATTGTAAAAGAGTTTGAAGAAGTTCTTCATTGGTAATAGGAGAGTTAAGAGAATGATACCAGTTTGGGTTAATGTAGGGAAGTGGAATATATTGTTGTTTCTAGAAGTTATTAAAGAAAGTTTTATTAATAGGTTTGAGTGCAGTCCAATTATGAAATGAGATTGAATATGTTGTTTAATGAGTGATAGATCAGTTGTTTAATGAATAATGGATCAGTAATAAGTTGGTTGGGTAATTTTATGTTTGAGAGATGAACAGGTTAATAATAGCAATTAAAGATGCTGTTAATAGGATATGTAATTAGAGTAACACATCTTTTGTTAGTAGTTTTATTGATTTGTTGTCAGAATAAAAGTGAGTTTTCAGATGATAAGCATAGTAAACTTGTTTCCAAATAGAATGGGCATGTTGAAGCCATAGTTGAATACAGAAGAGATTGATGGAGATAAGTAATTAAAGGTCACATTGTGACTGTTTATTAATTTGGAAGATGTTTTAATTAATATTTGAGATGTTAGAAGATTGGATTAGTTTTTTAACAAGTTTAATAGTATGTCCAAGTTTTTTGAGAGAGAGATATAGTAGAGTACTATGGGGTGAATACTGGTGGTTGTAACTTCATTTGTGAGATATTTTGTTAGAAATTGTATAAGTAGCTATATAGATTATAAAGCATTGAATTTTGTACCAAGTAGTTTCAATATTTTTATTAGTAGTGCTATTAATAGAAGTTTTATATAGAGAAAGTTGTTGAGTTAAAGTATCAGCAAAGAAGTTTCAGTCTTCTGTAGTCATTGTTTTATAATTGAATATATGACAACTGATTCCAGTATGTTTTCATAAGGATTTACTATAGGCATGTAGAAATATCCAAGTAGAGATAAGAATTAAATAGTCACTTGAGGTAAAGGTTTGGCTGTTATCAAGATTGTAGAAAAGAAGAAATTGTATGTTAAATTGGTCAGTCCAGATGTAGTCAATGCAACTACTACTAGTATTGTTAGACCAAGTAAAGTGTTTGTTGTTAAAATAGGCTCCAATATCATACATATTGAAGTGTTAAGAAAGTTGATAAGTTTATATTTAAAAGAGGAACTGTAAGTATGATTCTGTGTATTAAAATTACCAAGAATAATAGGATGAAGGTGGAGTTGAGAAGCTTGTTGAATCCAGTTGATTACTGTGTTTTGAGTTTGGTTGTGAATAGCTATATCAGTAGATAAGAAGTATACTAAGATAATACGAAGTTTGACATTGCTTTAAAAGAAAATGTCAAGTGTAATAGCTTCTTCTAAGTGGATATGAATACTGTAAATATGAGGTTTAAGATGATTATGAATCATGATGGCTGTTCCTTCTACAGAAGTAGAAGAATTGAACCAGTAGTAAGTAAAAAAATTGTTGTTGCAAAAAAAAAGGTTAGTTTTATCAAAGATTTTTGTTTCAGTAATACTGGCAATAGATATGTTATTGTTAAGACAGTAATCTTGCTAGGCTTCTCTTTTTGTTGGGTCATTAAAGCTTCTAACATTGTGTATAGCAATAGTTAGATTAAGATGATAAGAACTTAAGTTAAAAGAATATAAAGTAGAGTTATAATTAATAGGAGTTGAATAATGGTCATTAGAGAGAGGATCAGATAAAGTAGGAGTAAATCTAAGGGAGTTAGATTTGAGAGGAAGTTTGTAGAATAGTAGAAGAAGATGTGAAGCAATAATAAAATGATTTGACAAAAGAGTATTATTAGAAAGGTATATGTGGGTTTCATTATAAAATGAATTAACAGAGAATGTGATACTAAATACAGTTTTGTTGTTATTATATTTGTTAATATATTGAGTTAAGGTTTGAATAGTTTGACCATATAGGAGAAGTGGTAAGTTGTAATAAAGAAGAAATTTGTTAAAACATGTATGAAGATCATAGAGAATTAAAGATGTTGTAAATAATCTTTCAAAATTGTCTTCTACAGGGTTGATCACTGTATGCTTAGCTTTTACAGCTGTGTAAGATACCATAGTCTGCTCTGTATATTGGCTCTGACCATTATTAACATGGCCTTCTGCATAAATAAGCTTGTTCACCTGTCTATTTATATCATTCTCCTTATTAATTACATTAGTTGTATTTTTTAATAAGGTGGTAGCTGCTGCAATGTGTATTGTAGAAGACAAGAAACTTAAAAAAAAGATTGTAAAAAAAGAGAGTCAAGAATAGAAACAGATTAGAAGTCTAGATTAAATTTTTTTTGCTAAAAATTTCTTAGCTGCTAGATAAGCAGTATTATTGAAGTATTTAACAATTTGTAAGTATGTTGATTTTTGATTTTTGATGACATCAAAGTAGGTAATAATTTGGGTAAAAAATTTGGTATCAATAATGTTTTTAGTTAGTAAATTAATTGCCTCTTTTTTGAAGAGAGACTGTATATTGTGGTTTTCTGCAGCAGTTTGGTAATATAAAGAAAGATAACAGTAAAAATAATAGTTATGATGTTTGGGATTTGTTTTGACTTTGTTTTGTTTACAAACAAAATCTTAAGTCTGGTCTGCTAATTTGTCAAGAACTTTGGTAGGGATGGGTTGGTCAAGTGAGACAGCATGTTTTTTGTTTTTATAAAAAAATGTAATATTGAAGGTTGGATAGATCCATGTTTCATTATCTTGAGGAGAGAATATTAAGCGAGATTTGTTTAATATGTCATTAAAGAGTTTGGTACTGTCATGGAATTTTTTATCATCAAGATATGAATATGATTTGTTGTTATAAGTAAAACAGTGAAAGTTAGTAACACAGAATGCTTCTTCATATCGTTCATGAAGTGAATTAGGTTTTTTGAAAATATAAGATTCAGAAAAATGTTTGAAAAGTTGTAAGATAAAATGTTGTTGGAATTGGATTCTAAGAGATGTACAGACTTTTTCTTTGTCAATACTAGAAGAGAATTGTCAACTGTAGGAAGGAAAGTAAGTATCAAACTAAGAATTGAAATGGTCAAGTGAGTTTTTAAGAGAGAGAATACAAAATCTTTCAAGAAATAGTGTTTTAGAAATATTAAAGAAGAGCTTGATATTGAATTTAGCATCTGACTGATTGGTAAGATATTTTTGATTAAGATCGGTAGTTTGAGTAAAAGATTCAATTTTGAATCTTTTAGGTTGGAGTTGTAAATCTTCAGCAAATTTTTGATAGTCAATTGATTGGTAGTTATTAGATAAGAAGAGATGAAATCATGTAAGATTAAAACAGAGTTGGAAACAATTATGAGCAGTATATGAAAAGATTATAACTGGTAAAGCAAAGATTTCAAAATAGTTAAGTTTTGTAAAGAGGACAGTTATAAATTTGAGAAGTAGGTTTTTGAGAGTAGATTCAAGAAGATCAAAAAGAATAGTAACACTTTTGTCAATATTAGAATTGCTACTATAAATGAGGTCAGTTAAGAATTCTGGCTATTGTCTAGCTATAATACAAATAATGTAATAAAATGAGACCTTAAGTGCAGATTAAGTGGAAGTAACAAGCTTAATTTCTTTATCAGAATAAAAATTATAAAGAAATTTTTTGAGAAAAGTAAAGAGTTAGAGAGAAATGTAGTTTATAATTTTTTCTTAAATTGCATTTTTTCAATAATTGAGAAATTTGCAAGCCAGTTATAAGTAGTATTGGATTTTGGTTTGGTAACACTGAAATAGGTTTAGAGAAGAGGTTTGTTAGAAGTACTATTAGGTGGGTTAGTATTATTAGAATTATTAAGATTTAAGTTAGCATTATCAGGAATGTTAATTATAGAAGGTTGGTTAGAAATAGGATTAGTATTGGTAGTTGTAATAAAGAAGGAATCAATAAGGTCAGAAGAAGTTGATATTTGGTAAGAAGAGATAGTAAAAGAATTGGTAGTTTGAGAGGATTCATGTAGGATGTTTCGAAAGATTTTTCTTGGTTTGAGATGAGTTAGCTTTATATTAAGATGAGACAGTCATGCAGATAAGATGGTAAACTTCATTATTTTTAGTGATATATTTTTTATTAGGGTAATGATGATCATTTCTTTTGGTACAACCAATTGGCAGAGAGCATTTGGGATAAATATGATAATGTACATCAGATGTAGGAGATAGAGAAATATTGTCAGTTAAGAAGGAGAGATTAGTTAAAAGTTGTTGAGCTGATTTGTTAAGATTCTTTTTTGCATTACTGTTAACATAGACTGTAGTAAATTTGGTGGCTTGAATATGGTAAGTATTAGTAGTTAAGATAAATTTGGTATGATATTTGCTACAAAGACAAGTAATCACAGAGATAGAAGTAAGAGCTTGGAAAAAATAAATAATTTTGTTGTTTCTGAGATTTTTGATTAAACAAGTAGTTGGTTTGACTTTAGGAGAGATAGGGTGAGCATTATTATCATTTTCTTCTTTATAAAGGGCAATTCCAAAACTGTTAGAGAAGTTTTGATAGAAGAAATCGAGATCTGCAGTATCAGGCTCTTGGCTGCTTAATGTAGGCATTTTTAGATTTGTTATAAGTTAAATAAGTATTGTGTTAAAAACTTAGAGAGATTTTTTGTAGTTGGATAGTTGATTTTACAAGAATAAGAGATAGGAACAAGGGTTGTATAATTGAGATGTCACAAAAGTCACACTGGTGTGTGACTAGAATGGTTTGGGGTTACAAATATGGCTTGGGTACTGGTACAAATAGAGTTTGCAATACAAATTACTATATACAATTAATAAAAACCAAATATAAAAATAACTGATTGTGTTCAATGAATTTCTATTAATGAATAGGTTACAAAATTCTAGTGTAAATTAATAAAGTATATATTAGGAAATGATAATATGGTTACACAAAAACCATGTAAGAAAAAAAGAGGATAAGGTAAGGACAAAAAGTAGAAAAAGAGTTTAACAAAAGAGTAAAAAATGAATTTAGCTGTAGTTCAGTCAATATTAAATCAAAATTCTTCTTTTAGAGCTTGTTTTAACAAGACAAGTATGCACTACAACTTTTTTTTTTTTTGAATTCCCACTGCCTGGTCGCTAGTAGGCCACAGTTGGTAGCTATTTTATTAGTTCAATTTTTAAGTTTATGGGACCTTCTATCAGAACCCTGCCTACATTTTACATTTTATTTATACATTTTACAGTACTATCTATGTACTAATTTTTTTGTGTTTCTATTACCCCAGAATTTTACCGAGACTATTTCTAATCGGGGATTCCTTTGTTCTATTATTATCCTCAGCCCTCTAATTATCGCAGCCTTCTTATGTCAGGTCTGTCACCATTTAAGGATTTGGGTACCGAAGATCTTTCTATTTTCATAGAGCATCATCTGCTGTGGTTAATCAACAATCATAGTCCTAACTCAGTTTTTCATCCCCCGTTGGACTTGAACTAGCAACCTTGCGATTGGTAACCTGAGAGCATAACTACTTCGCTATCGACCCGCAGATCGCACTACAACTTTAATTAAGAGTATAAGACAAGTTATTATAGTAGAAACTGCGAAAGAGTTAATTTTTTAAAATTGAAAGCCAAAGATCGTCAGTACATTTTTCTTTGTGTGTTTGAGAGCTAGATCTATAATATTTTCAGAGTATATATAAATTACTAAGCTAAATAAGTTTACTTAAGACACCAAGACTGGTTATTTTAGTAAAATAAAAAGCTATAAGGGTTTTTAGACAGATGATTTTTTTTGTTAATTTTTGTGCAATGGATTTGTAGAAAGAGTTTTATTTTTAGTATTAATATTTTAAATATATTATTAAATAATAAGTTATATAGTATTATGATATTAAGATTTTTATAAATAATATATTTAGATATATAATATAAATATATATATAATTATTAACTTTAAAAGTTTTATTTTAAATAATTAACTAATTATTAAAATCACTAAAATTATTTAATAAACTAAAATACTTTTAGTAAATGGTTATAAAAAATTTATTATAAGAACTATAATTTTAAAAACTATAAAAATTAATATTAAGATTTTAAATATATAT
>CAJVQA010008236.1:0-13124 GCA_910591915.1 Cetraspora pellucida | reverse complement strand
CCTAGAATTAATGAGTTATTGGGAGCTCTCAAGAACTCGACCTGGTATACAACCCTAGACCTTGCCAGTGGATTCTGGCAGGTCGGAGTTCATCTACGTGATTGCGAAAAGACGGCCTTTATCACCAAATTCGGGCTATACGAATTTGTAGTGATGCCTTTCGGCCTAACAAATGCTCCCGCCACTTTCCAGCGATTAATGGATCGCCTACTCCAAAAGGAGATGTGGAATTTCGTTCTGGCCTATATAGATGATGTTAACATCTACTTCTTCAGTTTCGAAAAACACTTGAGCCACGTGGACGTCGTTCTTAGTAAGCTGCGCCAGGCGAATCTAAAGTTGAACCCGGACAAGTGCTATTTTGGGCAAGACCGAATAGAGTTCCTGGGGCATGAAATTTCTGGCAAAGGTATAATCCCAACTACAACAAAAGTAGCCGCTGTGAGTAACTTCCCCAGACCCAAGAACCTTTGTGCATTAAGGGGGTTTCTAGGTTTGGCCGGCTTCTATCGTCGCTTTATTAGAGATTTCTCGGGTATAGCCACGCCCCTCTACAAACTATTGAAAACAGGAGAAAATTTCACCTGGAAGGAGCAGCAACAAGAAGCGTTCGACGAGTTGAAGAATAGGCTCACTTCAGCCCCATCCTCGCTCACCCTCGAGACGACATTAGATTTGTTTTGTATACAGATGCATCGCACCTTGCTCTTGGTGCTGTTTTATCTCAGCCTGGCGATAACGGGCTTAAAGGTGTTGTGGAGTACACCAGTCGATCAACAAAGCCTGCTGAGCGGAATTACACAATAACTGAATTAGAGTGTACCGCTATTGTTTGGGCCATGAAGAAGTTTCACCAATAACTCCATGGATCCCAATTTACAATAGTGACCAATCATATGGCTTTGACCTACCTCAATAACATGGCTAACCCCACCCATAGGAATGCAAGATATATCATGACTCTCCAAGGCTATGATTTCGTGGTAAAGTACCGACCTGGGAGGCAATTGGGGAACGTCAACGGGTTATCCCGAGTAGAGGAGTCTGAGTGAAAAATAAATACAAAAAAAAAAAAATAAAAAAAAAAAAATAAAAATATAATTTTAATTAAAAATAATAATAATGCGGACGTAGTAGTTAAGGGTCGGCTACGACGTTTATGTGCGGGGTCTGGGGCGCATAAATCAATAGTTTGGTATGAAATACTGGTGTAACAGTCGGCAAAACAACAAAATAACTGGAAGAGGTGCCAAAACGAGTCAAAAGAGACCCAAATGCGTACGAGTACTTTCAAACTAACTATTCTAAGGCGAATTGAATCTACCACCCAGAAATTGTTCTTGATTAATTATAAGTAGACCCTTGACCCAAATCCGTAATCCAGTCCAGGTGACGGTGTCCTGGCACATAAATATATATAAAAAAAAAAAAAAAAAAAAAAAAAAAAAACTGACAAACTGAACAACTCCTTACGATGGAATCCAAAGATTATACTAACCTGATTCGATATCTGACTGAGTTAGAACTGCCTAAGGAAAATTCAAAGGAACAAAACTGAAAGTTAAGAAATCAGTCCAGGTATTACGTAGTATGGGAAGGAGTGTTGTATCGAAAGAATCGCCGAGAGCCCGATCGACCTTTGAGGGTAGTGCAGCGTAAAGAAGTAGGGATGTTGCTAAGAGCTTTACATGATGATCCTACGTCTGGCCACTTAGGAGAAGGAGCAACTATAGAAAAGGCGCGAAGGCGGTACCACTGGGGTCAAATGATAGGGGATATCAAGAGTTATATACAGAGTTGTGATGTATGTCAATGTCGTGGGAAACCAAAGACCCGAGAAGCATTACACCCGATACAGGTAACGCAACCATTTGACTGAGTGGGGATGGATATAGTAGGGCCTTTGCCTCTTACAAGAAACGGCAATAGGTACCTGGTGTAGCAATAGAGTATTTGACGAAATGGCCTGAGGCTCGAGCGTTACCTGACTGCACAGCGGAGTCTGTTGCCGCCTTTGTAATGGAAGAAATAGTTAGTCAACACGGCTGTCCTCGACAGATTTTGACAGATCAGGGAACCCATTTTAAAAACCAGGTTATAAAGGAGGCCTGTAACAGGGCTGATATTAAGCACAAATTCTCGTCCACGTATCACCCCCAGACCAATGGTCTTGTTAAACGGTTTAATCGAACCATCTGTGAGGCCCTAGCAAAGTGCGTAAGTCAGTACCAAGGGGACTGAGATGAATATGTGAGTCCCGCTCTATTTGCTTGCAGGACGGCCAAGCATGGTACGACCAAATATGACCCCTTTTACCTGATGTATGGAAGAGAGGCTGTGCTACCCGTAGAATTACTGCTGGAAACTTACCCTGTGGATCCTATAGATGATGACTACTATGAGTTCATGGTTTTAGCCTGAACCTTAAAATTGGTGAACGAACTGTTCGAAGTTCGGATCAAGGCATGTGAGAACATTCGCAAAGCCCAACAAAAGCAGAAGTGGAGCCATGACCGACAGTACCCCTTGCAAAGTTTCGGGATCAGAGATAAGGTGTTAAGGTACCGGGCCAAGCTGGGAAAACAATTAGGCGGCAAATTAGAGGAAAAGTGGTCGGGACCATACTGGGTGCATGATGTAATAGGTAATAGTACGTATCAATTACGTATGATGGGAAATGACGAAAAGGTAATAAAAGAGGCAGTGCACGGTAGTCAATTAAAATGCTATAAAGCGCGAAATGACGACCAAAATGAGGTAATGGAAAAAATTGTATATAAAAAAAAAAAAAAAAAAAAAAAAAATTTTTTATATATATATATACAAAAAAAAAAAAAAAAAAAAAAAAAAAGGGGGAAATGGAACAATGTTTCGAAACTTTGAGAAAAACGATCCAACAACTTGTGGACCAGATGGAACCTGACGAAGAGCTGGAGGTTAAGGAGGGGGAAGTGATCTTTCGATACCAGGACCAAGAGATTCACGAAGGGTTTGGACGAACGGAAAGAAGGACCAAGGCCCAGCAAATCCACGACCATTTGGCTCTGTTTCTTCAAGACTTGGACCAACCCATGGGGACCGAACTTGCAATGCCTATCGAAGCCGCTGGAGAAACCTGGAGTGAAAAACTAAGTAACGTGTGTAGCGACATCGAAGACCTAAACCCAAGGACCCTATCGACGGCTGAGGTATTAGAGACCTATTATAAAGTAGGAAGCTTGCTGTTTGAAAAGGGTTGGGGTGACGAAGCATGAAGGGAGCTAGCCGAGCAACTCCCGGCCCCCAAAGTGGGCTTAGTATAGAAAATTGCAAAGTGAGTATATATGTTGTTTACCATGCGGGGTGAATGGTGTATGTGTCAAGTTCAACATATATCAATTTCGGTGCTGGAACGAATGTTGGAGGGAGATTTCTCTGAGGCGATGTTGGCGGAAGCGGGAAGGTTGAGAGAGGAGGAAATTCGGAGGATGGTGGTGAGTTCACAGGAGCTCACTCTTTGAGCTAGGGAAGATGTTACGAAAAACTCTGTACCTTTTTATTTTTTTTTTCTTTTTCTTCTGCTGTCTGTTTTTAGTATAGCATAGTAATAGGGTTCGAAACCCTCATAAACGGTTTGCATAAATAAGTTAGTAAAGCATAGTAATAGGGTTCGAAACCCTCATAAACAATCTGCATAAATAAGTTAGCATAGCATAGTATTAGGGTTCGAAACCTCAGAATAAGGTACAAAACCCTGCATTGCGTATTTCGTAGTTAGCATAATGTAGTAATAGGGTTCTAAACCCCAATATCGGGTTCGAGACCCTAATCTAGGGTTCCTAACCCCAGGTACAGGTCCGAAACCCCAGCAGGAGGTTTGAGACCCAACCACAAAAATTTGTATAAATAGGGTGTATGCCCAATAAATAAAGAGGGCATTCCGCTAAATTAATAAGTAGATAGTATAAATTGAAAGCGATATTCTTGCATAGTGTAGCCTGGCATTTGACCCCCCCTAACATCCACACTGTTTCTTAGAGACCGGCAACCCCTAGTATTTGGCACGTGACCTACGACGACCTACCAGTAGTCCAGTAATTGAGATCACCTCGGACCAGCTCTGTCAATTAGTCCGTGGCTAAATTAAGGACACGTCTGTGCTTGTAGTGCTGTGCTAAAACCGGCAATGTATAAGGAAGGCTCTCCCCAACTACAACAATTTGGTGCCGATTGTGTGGAAGAATACCAGAGTGGGCAACCGCCGAAAGACCGTGTAATTAATCATCGACAATCACTGTGTATGTACGAGTAGTGGAAATATTGGAAAAAGAACATAAATAAGCACTGTGTGGGCAAAACGGTGATAATAAGACAAAGAGTATAGGAAATGTAGGAGAACGCGCTTAATGACATAACCTCTGGGGACAGTGATCATGATTTCGGGTCGATAAATAGAGGAAACGTCTGTGAAGGAAGCAAGCCTCCTAGCAATGAAAGTTTGTTAGATAATTTGAACCCACCAATAGATCATGAACAGCAACCAACTTTTGATCAGCAAGCAACGCAACTATTGCAAGTTATAGCGAACGTCCTGAAACTGCCTCGAGAAACTCAATCAGAGTTTAGTGAGCGAAACGTAGTTAATTATCCAACGTTCATTGGAAAAAACCAAGACCCAATAGAATAGATTGAGTCGATTACACAGGCATTCTGCGCCAACAACATTCGAGAGGCCAGGCGAATCGTAATAGCAAGTGCACACCTGTCTGATCTTGCTGCACTATGGTGGGAAAGTTTAAGAAACCAGGGCATAGAGATACGATACTGGAGTAATGAGACAATGGTGGGACAGAGTTTTGTACACGAGTTTAGACAAAACTTCTGTACCTCAGCCCTAATCAACCAATGGAACACTGAATTACTAACGAGGCGGCAACGCATGAGAAAAACGGTAGATCAATACGCTGCAGATATGCTGGTGTTGTTCAATCGAGTAACTCGAGTCGGGAACCAGTATCCCAAAATAACCAAGGCACAAATGTTTGTTCAGGGACTTCGTCCAGACCTGTCACTAGTAGTAGGACCTTTTATGCCGAATACACTCCAAGATGCTATTGACAGGGCACGAACCTGTGAAATGACGTTTATAAGAAGAACAGCAGTATATGGGCCAGCATTGTATCATCAACTAGCTTATGCGAATACCCAAACGCCCATATCACCATCACACCAGCCAATGTATTCTGTAAACCAACCAGTCGCCCCTGCACAAGCTTCGAATGTTTTCATGGAGCAAGTTATGGCCTTATTATGTGAGGTAGCTACGGCTGTAAGGAATAATGGTAACAACAACAATAACCAGCCACGTCCTCCACAGAATGGAAACCGACCTGATAGAATAAACTGGCCACCCGTATGCTATGCTTGTCAACAAGTAGGACACTATGCCTGTGAGTGTCCGACCAATAATCGTATCAATAATAATGGGAATAGTAATAACCACCCGGGTCAGCATCAGAATAATGCCCCAACGAATGACCATAGGATAGTGGAGGAAACCCCAAGAGCACAAGCAATGATAGCGCAGATACAAGGTGACTTCGAGCATTTAAACTTGGAAGCGCATCTTTAGAGGGTGAGAGTGCACGATCATCTACAAATCCCTCCATTGTAAAGATAGAGGAAGCATACATGGTGAAAAGGAAATGTGTCGATGAAGAACCTGCGGAAGAAGAGCTCGTGCCTGAGAATAGTCGTAGTGATATAAGCAACGAAGCAAGTAAGCTATCAGGTAAGCAGAAAAGTGAGCTAGAGAACGGTAAAAAGGTCGTGAAGAGGAAGGTTACGAAACTAGTGGAACCTCCAGTAATGGCAAAAATCCAGCCATATTCGATAATGACGGATTTGCAAAACAAAAAGGCCGACATCACTTATGCCCAGCTCTTTCAAGCAGCACCGAATATATGGAAGAAGGCGTTGAAGGTGTTACGGCCAGGAAGGGTGACAAAAGGGAAGCTCGCTGAATTTTGTTTCGGCAAAAGAGAAGACTCTTACACAACTTCAATGTATTGTGATGCCCAGGTAAATGGCCAACCAATCATCTTGATTTTGGACAGTGGTTCGTCGGGATGTGTAGTCTCTGCTGGATTTCTAAAGGATGTTGGAATGACCATCGACCGTCCGTCAACAGTAATGATGGTAGGCGTACATGGTGAACAGAAGAGGCCTTTGGGTAAAATTGAAGAATTCCCTGTAACTGTGGAAGGAAAAACTATAACGTCTCGAGCTGTTGTGACCGACGCTGGAAACTATGCCGTGATAGTGGGAAACAATTGGATGAAGAAGGCCCGGGCACGTTTAGATTGGGAGTCTTGTGAGTTAATGATATGAGATGGTAATAAGAAGATAAAAGTTCCAACGGAATATTGTAAACCAACCCACATTCAGGATCAAATCCCTTCAGAAAGAAAAAAAGGAGAAAAGGAAGCCGAAGAGGAAGATGGAGGTTCAGAGGACGATGTTAGTAGTAGCGATGGCGATAGTGACGAATCGGAGGTTGACGACGAGGATGAGTACGACGAAGAAGAAGGGTTGGTGAGTCAAACATACTTGTATTTCAGGTTTTATCCCATTAAGAAGGAAACTGATGACCGGTGCGGGTTGTGCTTAAGGAAGGGACACTATGAATCGGAGTGCATGTGAAATGAAGTTGTGGACCGGAAAGCAAAACCCTATATAGAGGAAAGGAAGACGGACGACTTAAAGTTAGGAGATATGACTCCTGAACAGTACGATCAAATGAAAGAGATATTAAGTTGGTATGAGGACATCTTCGCTTGAGAACCCGACCAGCTAGGTAGGATGTCCGTTGTGCAATATGAAATTCATACCGAGGAAGGCCCCCCTGTAAAGCAATGGTTTTACCTCACGTCCAAGGTGGAGCATGAGTTTATTGGCCAAGAAATAAAGAGAATGGAGGAAGCCGGGTTAATTCGTCCGTCGTGCAGTCTGTGGGCATCCCCCGTCGTATTGGTCAAGAAGAAAAACAGGAAGATGAGGCTGTGTGTTGACTTTAGGAAGCTGAATCAACAAACGAAACGTAATAGCTACCCCCTCCCTAGAATTAATGAGTTATTGGGAGCTCTCAAGAACTCGACCTGGTATACAACCCTAGACCTTGCCAGTGGATTCTGGCAGGTCGGAGTTCATCTACGTGATTGCGAAAAGACGGCCTTTATCACCAAATTCGGGCTATACGAATTTGTAGTGATGCCTTTCGGCCTAACAAATGCTCCCGCCACTTTCCAGCGATTAATGGATCGCCTACTCCAAAAGGAGATGTGGGATTTCGTTCTGGCCTATATAGATGATGTTAACATCTACTTCTCCAGTTTCGAAAAACACTTGAGCCACGTAGACGTCGTTCTTAGTAAGCTATGCCAGGCGAATCTAAAGTTGAACCTGGACAAGTGCTATTTTGGGCAAGACCGAATAGAGTTCCTGGGGCATGAAATTTCTGGCAAAGGTATAACCCCAACTACAACAAAAGTAGCCGCTGTGAGTAACTTCCCCAGACCCAAGAACCTTCGTGCATTAAGGGGGTTTTTAGGTTTGGCCGGCTTCTATCGTCGCTTCATTAAAGATTTCTCGGGTATAGCCACGCCCCTCTACAAACTATTGAAAACAGGAGAAAATTTCACCTGGAAGGAGCAGCAACAAGAAGCGTTCGACGAGTTGAAGAATAGGCTCACTTCAGCCCCATCCTCGCTCACCCTCGAGACGACATTAGATTTGTTTTGTATACAGATGCATCGCACCTTGCTCTTGGTGCTGTTTTATCTCAGCCTGGCGATAACGGGCTTAAAGGTGTTGTGGAGTACACCAGTCGATCAACAAAGCCTGCTGAGCGGAATTACACAATAACTGAATTAGAGTGTACCGCTATTGTTTGGGCCATGAAGAAGTTTCACCAATACCTCCACAGATCCCAATTTACAATAGTGACCGATCATACGGCTTTGACCTACCTCAATAACATGGCTAACCCCACCGGTAGGATGGCGAGATATATCATGACCCTCCAAGGCTATGATTTCGTGGTAAAGTACCGACCTGGGAGGCAATTGGGGAACGTCGACAGGTTATCCCGGGTAGAGGAGTCTGAGTGAAAAATAAATACAAAAAAAAAAAAAAAAAAAAAATAATTTTAATTAATAATAATAATAATGCGGACGTAGTAGTTAAGGGTCAGCTACGACGTTTATGCGCGGGGTCTGGGGCGCATAAATCAATAGTTTGGTATGAAATGCTGGTGTAACAGTCGGCAAAACATCGAAACAACTGGAAGAGGTGCCAAAATGAGTTAAAAGAGACCCAAACGCGTACGAGTACTTTTGAACTAACTATTCTAAGGCAAATTGAATCTACCACCCAGAAATTGTTCTTGATTAATTATAAGTAGACCCTTGACCCAAATCCGTAATCCAGTCCAGGTGACGGTGTCCTGGCACATAAATATATATAAAAAAAAAAAAAAAAAAAAAAAAAAAAAACTGACAAACTGAACAACTCCTTACGATGGAATCCAAAGATTATACTAACCTGATTCGATATCTGACTAAGTTAGAACTGCCTAGGGAAAATTCAAAGGAACAAAACCGAAAGTTAAGAAATCAGTCCAGGTATTACGTAGTACAGGAAGGAGTGTTGTATCGAAAGAATCGCCAAGAGCCCGATCAAACTTTGAGGGTAGTGCAGCGTGAAGAAGTAGGGATGTTGCTGAGAGCTTTACATGATGATCCTACGTCTGGCCACTTAGGAGAAGGAGCAACTATAGAAAAGGCGCGAAGGCGGTACCACTGGGGTCAAATGATAGGGGATATCAAGAGTTATATACAGAGTTGTGATGTATGTCAACGTCGTGGGAAACCAAAGACCCGAGAAGCATTACACCCGATTCAGGTAATGCAACCATTTGACCGAGTGGGGATGGATATAGTAGGGCCTTTGCCTCTCACGAGAAATGGCAATAGGTACCTGGTGGTAGCAATAGAGTATTTGACGAAATGGCCCGAGGTTCGAGCGTTACCTGACTGCACGCAGAGTCTGTTGCCGCCTTTGTAATGGAAGAAATAGTTAGCCGACATGGCTGTCCTCGACAGATTTTGACAGATCAGGGAACCCATTTTAAAAACCAGGTTATAAAGGAGGCCTGTAACAGGGCCGATATTAAGCACAAATTCTTGTCCACGTATCACCCCCAGACCAACGGTCTTGTTGAACGGTTCAATCGAACCATCTGTAAGGCTTTAGCAAAGTGCATAAGTCAGTACCAAGGGGACTGAGATGAATATGTGAGTCCCGCTCTATTTGCTTGCAGGATGGCCAAGCATGGTACGACCAAATATGACCTCTTTTACCTAATGTATGGAAGGAAGGCTGTGTTACTCGTAGAATTACTGCTGGAAACTTACCCCGTGGATCCTATAGATGATGACTACTACGAGTCCATGGTTTTAGCCCGAACCTTAAAATTGGTGGACGAACTGTTCGAAGTTCGGATCAAGGCACGTGAGAACATTCGCAAGGCCCAACAAAAGCAGAAGTGGAGCCATGACCGACAGTACCCCTTGCAAAGTTTCGGAATCGGAGATAAGGTGTTAAGGTACCGGGCCAAGCTGGGAAAACAATTAGGCGGCAAATTAGAGGAAAAGTGGTCGGGACCATACTGGGTGCATGATGTAATAGGTAATGGTACGTATCAATTACGTACGATAGGAAATATCGAAAAGGTAATAAAAGGGGCAGTGCACGGTAGTCAATTAAAATGCTATAAAGCGCGAAATGACGACGGAATGAGGTAATAGAAAAAATTGTATATAAAAAAAAAAAAAAAAAAAAAAATTATATATATATATATATAAAAAAAAAAAAAGAAAAAAAAAAAAAAAGGGGGGAAATGGAATGACGTTTCGAAACTTTGAGAAAAACGATCCAACAACTTGTGGACCGGATGAAACCTGATGAAGAGCTGGAGGTTAAGGAGGGGGAAATGATCTTTCGATATTAGGACCAAGAGATTCACGAAGGGTTTGGATGAACGGAAAGAAGGACCAAGGCCCAGCAAATCCATGACCATTTGGCTCTGTATCTTCAAGACTTGGACCACCCCATGGGGACCGAACTTGCAATGCCTATCGAAGCTGCTGGAGAAACCTGGAGTGAAAAACTAAGTAACGTGTGTAGCGACATCGAAGACCTGAACCCGAGGACCCTATCGACGGCTGAGGTATTGGAGACCTATTATAAAGTAGGAAGCTTGCTGTTTGAAAAGGGTTGGGGTGACGAAGCACGAAGGGAGCTAGCCGAGTGACTCCCAGCCCCCAAAGTGAGCTTAGTATAGAAAATTGCAAAGCGAGTATATATGTTGTTTGCCGTGCGGGGTGAATGGTGTATGCGTCAAGTTCAACATATATCAATTTCGGTGCTGGAACGAATGTTGGAGGGAGATTTCTCTGGGGCGATGTTGGCGGAAGCATGAAGGTTGAGAGAGGAGGAAATTCGGAGAATGGTGATGAGTTCGCAGGAGCTCACTCTTTGAGCTGGGGAAGATGTTACGAAAAACTCTGTACCTTTTTATTTTTATTTTTTTTTTTTTTCTTTTTCTTCTGCTGTCTGTTTTTAGTATAGCATAGTAATAGGGTTCGAAACTCTCATAAACGGTTTGCATAAATAAGTTAGTAAAGCATAGTAATAGGGTTCGAAACCCTTATAAACAATCTGCATAAATAAGTTAGCATAGCATAGTATTAGGGTTCGAAACCCCAGAATAAGGTACAAAATCCTGCATTGCGTATTTCGTAGTTAGCATAATGTAGTAATAGGGTTCTAAACCCCAATATCGGGTTCGAGACCCTAATCTAGGGTTCCTAACCCCAGGTACAGGTCCGAAACCCCAGCAGGAGGTTTGAGACCCAACCACAAAAATTTGTATAAATAGGGTGTATGCCCAATAAATAAAGAGGGCATTCCGCTAAATTAATAAGTAGATAGTATAAATTGAAAGCGATATTCTTGCATAGTGTAGCCTGGCATTTGACCCCCCCTAACATCCACACTGTTTCTTAGAGACCGGCAACCCCTAGTATTTGGCACGTGACCTACGACGACCTACCAGTAGTCCAGTAATTGAGATCACCCCAGACCAGCCCCGTCAATTAGTCCATGGCTAAATTGAGGACACGTCTGTGCTTGTAGTGCTGTGCTAAAACCGGCAACGTATAAGGAAGGCTCTCCCCAACTACAACATTAGGTTGTTACCTTTAATGTCTATGAGTTGGTTCAGATATAGTAACCCCCATTCATTTATTGTGCTACTACTTGCTATTCATAGTTTTGTTTCTAACATGTCATTTATTTGTTTACCATAACTGTAAACTTTCCATAGAGGTATTTCTGCTTTAATGCTTATTCCTATTTCCTTTGCTTTAGCTATTGTTTGATAGGCTAAGTTGTTTTTCCAAAACTTCTCAGTTTCTATTTTCTTTTTATTGTTCCAAATGTCTTCTGTTAGGCCTGCTTTCTGACATCCTTGAGCTATTCTGAGCCTTGTTAATTCACCTACATTGTCTCGTCTGTTGAGTCTTGTAAAAAGGCTACTTATTTGTTTTGCCATTATTTCTTGACTTAGTGTTTTGCAGTTTCCTAGATCTTTGTGCTCAATTGTGCAATTGTTTGCTGTTCTCATCATATTGCATTTATGCTTCACTAAGCATATTAGTGGTTGGTGAATTTTGTCAATCATTCTCTCTGGCATTTTTGTTAGCTATAAGAGATATCTTAGCTTAGGAATTATTACTTTATTGTTTATATATGCAATTTGGCTCATTGTTATTTTTTTGTATCTCAGATCTTTAACTGTTCGATTAACAATTCCTTTTGCTTTCTTACAGACCAGTGCTTTCTTCATTCTGCTGTTTAGCCAAATTCCTAATGATTTTACAACTTTGCTTTTGGGTTCTTCTCTTATTTTACTATGCCCGAATGTGATTTCTCTTTCTTCTTCTTTCATTCTTATGTTCATTACTATAAGCTTTGAATTGAATTCATTTATTTTGATGTCATTTGCTTCAAAAAATTCTTCTGCAATGCTTAGAATTCTTAGCATTTGTTCTTTGCTGTTCGTGATTCATGTTGTGTTATCTGCATATGCAATTGCTGCTTGTCTATAACTTGTAACATTATCACTGCATAATCTTTCTGTTAATTCTTGTTCTACTGTATAGCCTAGTGTTTCATCTTCTTGTATTCTTTCTAATAATGGGTTATAGAAAAGGTGCCAAATTAGTGATGAAATTACTTCTCCTTGGTCTATTCTATCTCCTGCAGTTATTTTGTCTGTTAAGCCATAAGCTGTAATAACTTTGAGTTGTCGTTTGCAGAAAATATTGCTTATATATTCTCTTGTTTTTTGTAGAATCTTGACTCTTTTTAGAGCCTATTCTAGGCTTTCTAGTAGAACTAAATCAAATGCCTTTTTCATATCTTGCAACAGTATCTATATTTTTTTGTTTTTTTCTCATGCCTCTTCTATTATCATGTTTAGTTTATGTATCAGTTGCTCTGTTGAATTACTTGGCAGCCTGCATAATTTGGCCCTTTGAGTATATTTCTTTCTGTAAACACTTTGGCTAATCTTCTTGTCAATACTTTCATATCAACTTTCCTAAAGGTCTCAATCAATGCTATTGGCCTGATATTGTTTAAACAGTAACCCCAGTCTACATCTTTTGGAATTGGATATATTTGCACTATTTTTCATTTTTTTGGTATGTCTTCTTTCTTCAGAATTAGATTTGCAAATGTTCTAAAAATTCTTTGTAATCTCTTTTCTGCATGCTTTATTAATATATAGCTTATGCTTGATATACCTGGAACTGTATTCACTTTGAGCTCTCTGAGTATTTTTTCTTATTCTTTTTCTTCTATTTTTTCTTCTAATTCTTTATATCAGGTTTCTTTAATCCAATCTTTTGGTTTATATACTCTTTTCTATTCTTCTGTCATTTTTTCAAGTTTGGTTCTTCATTTTCTAAATTGGTCTTTAAAATGAGCTGTCAAACCATTTAGGACTGCCTTTGGTTCTG
>CAJVQA010008235.1:0-13124 GCA_910591915.1 Cetraspora pellucida | reverse complement strand
AAATTTTAGAAAACTTAAAAAATATTTTAATAATAAACTTTTATGTTATACAATCTTTAAACTTTAATTAATTAAAAATTTTTTAATAAAGTTAAAAAAGTTTTTTAACCAAGTTTATAAAGTAAAATTTTAACAATGTTTTTTACTTAGAAAGTATATTGCTAAAATTAATTATTAAAATTTTATTGTAAAAATTAATTTTTAAAAAAAAGATGCAGGCAAATTTGCATGCAATACAATTTAAGGAATAGCTGTATAAATTTATTAAATTAGGTAACAAGAATTTATTTAAGAAAACCCAAGTAGAAAAATAATTAGATCTTTGATGACCCTACTGTAAAGACTAATCTAAAGAAATAAATACCAAAATTATAGTACCTGATCATAGTAGTCAGATAGGCAAGAACCTTTAGACTGAAAGTCTTAAAAGTACTATCAACCAGATCATTAGAACAAATAAAGAAAAAAATATCAGGTCAATCTGATATACTGATAAACTAATTATAGTCCTATATAGACTATCTGAATTGGAAGTTTGGTAAAAAGGCAGATGAAAAGACAGAGTATACTAAAGTACTAAAGTTATGCTGTGAAGTAGATGCTAGAATCTGTGTAAACCCTACAAGAGCATAGTAGTTAAATGATATAACTCTAATCACAAGTGTTATTTTGTTATAATGATTTCTAAATCAGCTATAAAAATAAGTACAGAAGGCTTTGAGAAGTTTATCTTAAAAATAAATTAGTTCTAAGGTTGAAATAATGATCTAAGTATCTGAATATGATCTAATAAGTTAATACAAATTATAAGTTCAGAGTATTTAAAGTAAAACATCCAAGCAGGGATGTTAGATACAGCAATTGATAAAAAACCTTCAGATGAACTTCTTAAATAGATAATATAGAAAAGTTATATATGTAGCCAATTGTATACTCTTTTGTAATAGTTCATAAAATCATATTACCAATAAGTCATTAATAAAAATCAAAAATCCAAAAAGGTCATCTTAACACCAAAATTAAAAAATAATAGTAGAAATATAAATTAAGCATATAACAACAAAAAATAGCAAAACAGAGTTTAAGAAAAAAATTTAGGTAAGAATATTATATTTTATAATTAAGTAAAAGCAGAAGATTAAGAAAACTATGTATAAGAGCTACAAAAATAACTTAAAGTAAAAGAAACTCTAAAAAATATACAAAGAAAAAAATAAAATAAAAGAAAACAAATAAACAAAATACAAAAATATATTAAACTCTTCTTGTTGATTATTTGAATACAAAAACAGCTAAAAAAAAAAAGAAAATTTTAGAAAATTGGCAATAGAAAACATTTTAAGTAGCTTTAAGTATAAAGAAGCAGTGACATAGAAAGCAATAAACTAGTAAAGAAAGAAGTTTGCTACAAAACTAATAGATTAGCTACTGAAGAAAAAGCAGAAAACTCACTAAAAAACAACAATAGTAAAGAATTGCTATTAGATTCTGTATCATAAATCTGTTTACATTACACAAAAACATATAATAGTAAAACAACAACAGACATGTGCAGGCCACCAAATCAGTATACATCACAAATTGCATAATAATATATATGAAATTCTATATATAAATAAGCAAAGTAACAAAAACTAATCAGAAGTATATAAATATAAATAAAACATAAAATTAGTGAAGCATAAAGAAAGTTTATTACCAATTTTTATAAAAAAAGCATACTGAGCAATGAACAGAATATAGAATAAGATATTTTTCAATTAGTCAAATAGAATATATATAACATCAGATAGTGAAAATAAGATTGTTGTCATGCTTACTAAGCAAAGCTCAAAGAAAATTGCACTTTTAAGAAAACTAAAGAATTAATTGAAAGAGCAGAAAAAGAACAATTAGAAAAAAAATTAAATTTTACAGAAGCAAACAAAAATATAATGATGATTGAACTTAAAAGAATTTTTGAACAAGAAAATAGAAAAGCAGTGCAATAAGAAATAACTAAAAAAAAAGAAAAGCAAGAAGATAAGTATAAGACAGAAAAAAAAATTAAAAAAAAACAAAAGAAAACAATACAAGCAAAAAAAAACTACAAAAAAAGAACTTTAATATAAAGAAAAAAACAAAAATGAAGATAAATAATAAAAGTATAGACCAGACAGAAGAAGAACTACTTGTGCAAAAAAAAAATCAAGAAAAGAACAAATAAGAAAACTAGAACAAAAAGATATAGAAATGAATAAAAATGAATCAAGACAAAGTTCAACATTAAAAGAAAAAAAAAGACAAAAAAAAGAAAGCAAGTAGTAGAAAAAGAAATAAATATAGTAAAAATATATTTAAAAGAAAGCATATAGACACCAAGCAGAAGAAATTACAATAAAAGCAATAGTCTATTCACTAATATATTTGCACACAATGTGCCTGAAGAAACAGAAAAAGAATGCATGAAGTTTATCAAATAGTTACTAAAAAACAATAAACATATTAAGAACATTAAAAAAACCTTCAAACAAGAAAATCTATAAATTGAAGTAAACTTTAACTATATAATAGAAATGAAACAATATAAAAAATAAGTAAAAAAGAAAGTAATTAGTACAAAATGATATCAGAAGAAAACAAAGAAAAAAAAAGAACAGAACAAAAGAAGTACAATAACAAATACCAAAATGAAAGAAGTAGTACAACAGAATATAAGAAAAAGAATTATAAAAAAGAGAAAATTAGAAAAAAAGCAAAAAAAGAATATATAAACACTAAGGAAAAAGAAGCAAAAGACCTAAAATATATAACAATCTGGGACTTGTCAGCAGATATAAATAAAAAAAGAACTAGAATACATTTGCAGAAAATTCAAAAAAGCATACATAACAAGAATTAAAAGGTCTAAACACAAGACACTTACAATAATTCAAGTAGAAGAATCAAAAAAAAAAGTACTTCTTAGTCCATACTAGTTGACAACTACAAACTGATAAGAGTAACAAAAGAAAAAAAATATCACAAAGCAAAACAAAAACAAAGGCAGTATATAGTAAAATTAACAAAGTTGCTAAGTAATGCTTTAAAAGTCCTACTATTACAATGTTTGAGAAATAAAGATGCAAAATTAGTATATATCTCCCAAATAGAAATAGAAACTAAAGAAGAACTGCAATAATTTTATTTACAACAGAAAGAAAAAAGGAAACAGCTTAATTAAAACTAATCTTGTATAATAACTTCTGTGTATTTTGGTCAAATGAAAAAAAAAAAAAGTAAGAAAAAAAGAGGTTTCCAAAAAAAAAGAAGAAGAAGCTAGAATAGAATGATTCAAAATTCAAGCAAAAGATTTGATGAAATAGAAAAAGAAAGCCTAAAGAATAGAAACATTAATATAAAAAAAAGAAAAAGTTGGAACAGAAGCAATCAAGACTCAAACAGAAGATATATAGAAATAAAAAATAATTTTCAAATACATAATATAGTAGAATAATTAGATGATAGAAATATCAATACAGAAAAAGAAAAAAGAAATATAAAGAAAATGAAAATAAAATTAGAAAGACAAACATAGCCAAAGAAAAACCAAATAAAAGACATTTTAGATCAGATCTTGGACAGATTAAATTGATTAGAAGATACACAACTAAACATGAAAAAAGACCTAGCCAATTACTTCTAAAGGCATCCTAGTTAAGTTTATAAATGCAGATGAGAAGATTAGTATTTTTCTGCAAAGTAAAAAAAAATATTTGAAGAAAAAAAAATATATATATTTTTATTTAGAAGTAAAAAAAAGCAGAAAAAAAAATAAAAATGTTAAAAATAGAAAACCAAATTAAAAACAACTAAAAAAGAAGTAAAAAAAGAAAGAAAAGAAATTAAATTAGCATGTCACAACAACAATAGATTGAAGACTAAAGGTTAAAAGCCTAAAAACCTTTTTAGCTAAGCAGAAAAAGAAGAAATTACAATATTAGAAATTACAGAAACAAATTTTGCAAAAAGAGAAAGAAAATTTTTAGCATATAAACCAACAAAAAAATATAATGAATACTAGAGCAGTGTAGCAGAAAACAAAAAAAAAGATTTAGATATAAAAGTTTTGATAAAAGAACAATAGACAAAACATGTAGATGCTATCAAGAAAATAAATGAGTACATAATAGAAATTACATTATATTTCAAGCAAATAGAGTTAATAGTAATAGAGGTCTACATATCACCAAGTAACAAAAAGGTAAAAAAAAATATTTAACAAAAAATAGTAAAAATTGTTGTGAAGAAAAATAGACAAGCACAAATAGTGATCATAAGAGACTTTAATTATACAGTAAACAATGTTTTAGATAGACAGAACCTACAAATAGCAAGCTACAAAAGATTGCTAATATTTAGTTAGATAAAAGGACAAAACTTCTACAATATATACAGAAAAATGCATTTAACTAAACAGAGATATACATGGTCAAATTTAGAAATAGCAACAAGAATTGACTATATATAGATATCAAAAGAATTAGACTCAGGTTTACAAAAAGCAAAAATTTAAGACATAGAAAAAATTACTAAAAGTAACTACAAGATAGTAATAGCAAAAATATAGATAAAAGATATGATAATAAAAAACAGTAAGATAGAAGTCAAAAGAAAAAGCTAATCAAAAGCAATATATCTTTATGACAAAACAAAAGAGAAAGAATAAAAGAATTATATACAAGAGCTACAAAAGAGATTAGAGTTAAAAGAGCTTTGAAAAATATACAAAAGAATGAATAAGAAAAAGAAAAAATATACAAAAAATTAACATTATATAGAATATAATAGAAGAGGCAATTATAATAGCAGCAAACAAACATATATCTAAGAAAAAAGTCTACAATATGATGATGAACAGAAGACATAGTTAAGGAAATTAACAACAAGAAAAAATTATTATAGAGTTTCAAAGACTAGTCAAGTATGCAAAGACAAAAAAAGAGTAGAAAGTTGCAAAAGCAAATAGAAGTAAAGTAAATAGAAAACTTAAGATGCTAAGCAAGAAAATTAATACAAAATTATCAAAAATCTAAAAACAATAGTTTGATGCTTGGATAAAGAATATAAAAAACTAGCAGCAAATCTTTCAAGAAAAAAAAAAAATGAATAAAAACAAAAACAAAGAAGACAAATAAAAAATAATATAAACAAAAAATGTAAAATAATCAAAACAGACCAAGAAAAAATAATAGCTAATCTTTTAAAAAAGCTATACAAAAAAATAATACTTAACAGAATAATTGAACAAACAAAAGAAGAAACCAGTCTAGTAATGAAAGCAGAACTAGTTACAAAAGCAATAATAAAACACTATAAAAAGCAGTTTAAAAAAAGAAATATAAAATTAGAAGAAATGTCAAAAAGCAAAAAAGAAATCTATAAATCACAAAACTATATTAAAAAAGAATAGTATAAGAAAATCAAAAAGAAAATTAAGGAAGAAGAATAGGATAGAATAATTAGAAAACTTAAGACAAGAACAGCTTCAGAAATATTAGAAATAAGTTACATTCTAATTAAATGAGCAAGAAAGAAAACACAAAAAATTTTTTGAGCTTATGCAAATTTGTACTTAGAGATAAAAAAGATACCAATAAAATAGAAGATAGCACAAGTATATCTAATACCAAAAGATATAGAATAAGAATACAGTTTGAACAATATTTGACCAATAGTACTAATTAAAATATTTAGAAAGATTGTAACAAAGTTAATAACAAAAAGGCTTAGCAAAATACTTGCTGAGAAAGAAATACTTAAGAGACCAAGCTATACAGACCTATCAAAAAGCTTAACAGAACAACTAGTACATGTTCTAAATATAATAATAGAAGAGGCAAAAAAAAAAATAAAAAGATATGAATACTTCTACAAGATATGAAAAAGGCATTTGACTCAGTTTCACTCAAAAGTCTTAAGCTAGTCTTATAAAGAATCAAAATATTCAAAATAACAATTAAATACATCTTAAACCTTTTTTATAAAAAACAGCTTAAAATAATCATAATGCATAGTCTGATAGAAAAAATAATAGCAGAAGATAGAATAGATTAAGGTGAAGTAATATTATTACTAATATAGCATCTTTTTTATAATTTACTATTAGAAAAGGTACAGAAAAATAAAAGATTAAATTATAGTAAAACATTAAGTTAAAGAGTAAATATATTGTAACAATATTACAAGCCATTACTAAGCAGCAATCACATATGCAAATGATACAACATGGATTGCAAATAACAAAGAACAATTGCTAAAAACTCTAAAAGTAGCAGAGAATTTCTTCAAAATAAATAACATTAAGATAAATAAATTTAAATCAAAACTGATAATAATAAACAAAAAAGTTAAAAAAAAAGAAAAAGAAATAACTTTCAAAAAAAACAAGATAATAGAAAAGCCAAAAATAAAATAGTTTATTCATTAAGAATTTGGCTAAACAACAGAATATGAGAAGTCTTAGTAAAGGAAAAAGTAAAAAGAATAATAAGTTAAACAATAAAAAACCTTAAGTATAAGAAAATAACAATAAGCCAGATTGTATACATAAACAATATGATAATAATATCAAAATTAAGCTATATATTATAATTAACGAAAATGTCAGAAAAAGGAATAAATAAAATACACTAACTAATGATATGTTTGGCAAAACAAAAAAGCAACTTATCAAGAACACTAGAAAATTGCATAATAGGATATAAGAATCTTGGTAGTTACAAAACCCTATAACAAAAACTAATAATGAAACAAATAGGAGACTTAGTAGCAAGACTAAACAGAAAAGATGAACTAGGGCAGCTAATAAAACTAAGAATAATATAGAGTTGTTAATAAGTAGGCTTAACAGAAAATATATGAAAAGTAAAAAAATTGCCAAAAAACAAGTCATGTTGAAAAAACAATTTAGCCTGTCTAACAATAGTTAAAGCAAGAGAATTAGAAATAAATATAAGTACAGAAAGCAAATTATAAATAGCAAGTAGTTATAGTTCTAGAATAATTGAATTAATAAAATCATGACTGTGAAAAAGAAATAGAACCAAAATAAGTAAAACAGGACTAATATATCTAAATTAGTTACTTGATACAAAAAAAGAAAGATTAATAATAAAGCAGCAATTCAAAAGCTATTAGAAACAATCAAGAACAATCAAGTAAAGACAAAAAGGCAGAATGGTTCAAGATAATAAAAACAAAAATGCTAAGTAAATTTGAAAGTAGAGAGATTAAAGAACAATTTAAGATAAACAAATTTAATAAATAGGCAATAAAGATTAAGTAAAGAAGTCTGTTAAAGAATAAAAGAAAAAAAGAATAAATATTGCATAGTGCAATAGAGGATAGACAATTGGAAAAAATAGTTAAAAAAAAAAGAAAAAGAAGCTACTGATAGAACACTAGCAGATGCATAATATAGAAAATGATCTAATAATCAGAATTGACAAATACAAGAGTTGTATAAGCAAAGAAGAAGAAGTAAAAAATAGCTGTCAATGTTAGATAAAAATCAACAACAAAATAAATACTGTTTCAAATATGCTAATAAAAAAAAATAACAACATAATTAAGACAGCTACCAACCAACTAATAGAATATACAAGAATAAAAGAGTTAAAAAAAAATGAAAAAAAGTTAACAAAACTTAAAACATTATAAGATTTAAAAATAGAGTTAGTTCAGAAACAAAAACTAAAAAAGAACATTAATCAAGAATTAGTAGAGATTTTAAAAAGAAATATATCAAGAGACAAGAACAAATATACAATATATACAGATGATGCAACAAATAAAAAAAAAAAGAAAAGACAATAGACAAAAATATGAGTATAGAATAGGTGCAAATAAGTGAAGCACAAGATTGATCAGAAGAGGTGGTAGCATTAAAAATAAAAGAATTGCTTATGTCTATTACAGCTAAGGTGCTAGCAATATAGATAGCAGTTTTAACAATACTAAAGAGAAAAAAACTAGAAATATTTACAGATAGCAATGCAGCAATTAGAAATATTGATAAAGATTTAGCATATATAATTAGGAATAAAGTTCTTAAGAAGAAAAATGTATTATAAGTATTGAAAATAATTGATGTAATTAGAACAAAAAACATATAAGTAAAGTGAATTAAAATAAAAAATCATAGTAAGAACAAATAGAATAATAAAGCTGATAGCTTGTAAAAAAGAAGACATTAAGCAGTAAAATAATATTTTCAGAAGAAGTTAGTTATAAAAAGATAGAGTATGTCTTAAGTAGAAAAACAAGCAAATAGACTTACTAGCAAGACTTTTATGTAAAATAGTAACAAATGCCAGATTAAAAGCAAAGTAAAAGTAAACAGCAATAATTAAGAATATAAAACTAGCAACAGAAGCAATAATATATAATTGGAAATACTTTTGAAGAAGGCTGAAGTCATCTAAAAAAATGCATTACTTGACAAAAAAAAATAATGCAAGAAGAAGTGCTTTTAAAATGTGTATTGGGCAAACTTTTAATTTTAGAAGAACTTAACAGAAGAAGGCCAAATATATATACAATAGCAGAATGTCAAGTCTGTCAAAGCAAAGTTAAAGAAACACAAGAACATTTGACATTGTATAAGAGACAAGCAAGTCTGTAAAAAAAAATACAAAAAGTATTTATCACAATAGCATAGAAAAGTTTAAAAGAAAAAGAAAAAGTTCAGATTCTATCTTATATATTATATATAGCATTTTTTAAAAAAACAAAAAAAGATAAAATAGAAACAAAAAAAATACTAATCAAAGGTCAAATTCTAAAAGCAATTTAAGACAGATTATCACAACTTTTAAGTACAAAAACAAAACAACAGTTTATGAACATAGTAGCAGAAACAGCATAAAACACTTTTTATAAACAAGTTTGCAAAATATACTATGAAAAGATTAACACTTAGAAAAAAGAAGAAGAGATAACAAGTAAAGTAAAAAAATAAAGACAGAAAAAAAGTGAAAATTCAAGCAAAAAATAAAAAGGCTAGTTAGCAAAAGATAGTAAAAAGAAAGAAAAAATAAAGAAAAAAAGAAAAATAAATTAAAGAGAAAGTTAGAAAGACAGTTTGAGAACTTGTTATAAAAGTAGAAAACCTTTTTATTATAGACTTTAAGTAGTCAGACAAGCAGCTTACCTTTGCTAAAGATAATATAACAGGTTGCACTTAGATGCCATTAGAGTAGTCAAGTGATGCTAAACTTAATTGTTAAATATATTTATAGAATTGCAATGATAATTTCAAAAATCTTAATAAAATACTAACATAACTATTTAATAATAATAATAATAATAATAATAATAAACAAAATAAATAACATATAGGATATAATATAAGTATAGGTTCCATAGCTTAATAGTTAAGCTCTTATACCTTTATAGTTAAGATCAACAGTTCAAGTTTGACTGAAAACAAAATTAAAAGATTTTAGCTTCTGTAATCTATAAGAAGTCTGTAATTGAACATGAAGCCTTGTGGTTAAGTTCAAGTATAGTACATAACAGAAAAAGGAATTTTTAGAAAAAAACTAACTTTGCAGAATATGGACATTATATGTGATAGCAGTATTACAGAAAGTTCTATTATACAAAAAGTTGCACATATAAGTTTTCTGAAGATGAAGTAGTACCAACATTTCTGCATCCAACTTGTAAAGTACTTGATTGGGAAGGTAAAACTAAAGTAACATGAACTGAAGTGATAAAAGAAGCAATACATGCATAAAAAGTTTGTAACAAAGAATTAGGCTTATTAGGATTAGAAGCACCTCTGACACTATGGAATGACTAAGAATAAAAGGTAGCTATCTGTATAGAAAAGTTGTAATCTGTTCTGTACATTTAAAGATTCCAAACTGAAGCTCTGATCATATTTATATAGAAGCCTATAACAAAACAAATAGAATATATTAACATAAATACTGTACCAATCATAGTTGAGATATCTAAATTGGAAGTAGAAACCTCTAGAACTTTGTGTCAATAGTAAAAATATCAGTCAATGACTAAAAAAGAATGTGTATTCATCTTTGAAATAGAGTTTTATCTATACTATAAAAGAGAGTACTTAAGAGGCAGATTAAATGCACAATCTGTTAGATATGATGCTAAGACCAAGAAGGGTTGCAAACTAGTAGTGGCTGCAGAAATCTGGCTTGAAATACATGCTATCAGTACCTAAATTAGAAAGTTAGCAATAATAGCAGAAATCTGGCTTAAGATATATGTTAAAGAGGCACCCTTTGGACAAATCAAAGATGATAGTTCAAAAGAAGTGAACAACCTAGTAGACCAATTTGAAAGTTGTCAAAATAGGTTGTAAGACATAAAAGAAAGATGTAAGTTATATAATATAATTAGTAGTAAAACAAAAATCCAGATTAGATATGAATGGGACACAATACAAAACTTTAGTAGATTTGGGTTACAGATAAGTACATCTAAGTCTTATATCTAAATAGATATATAGTGATAAATGATATATAAATAGATTTGTACTAGCTATAATGAATATACTAATAAAGACTAAAGAGCATAACCTCACCTTAATACCAAAAAAAAACAACATATAGAGTATAATAAAAAACACAATCATTATAGTAACAAATAGAGATTTGTATTAGATTTTGCAACTTAGTCTAATTTACAAAAATTTGTAAACTAAACTAGTCTGAATCAAAATTTTATAATTGCAAATTAGACCAAACAGAAAATTTGTAAAATTTTATAATTGTAGACTAAGTTAGACCAAAAAATTTGCAAAATTTTATAATAAATTTTGTAAGCTAGGCTAGGTTAACACAGACTTAAAAAAAATTTTAATATGCAGACCAGATTTGGTTAGCAAAAAAATTTTAATCTTAAATATAGTCAGGATTGAATTAACAAAAAAATTTCAACTTTAACTATGGGCTAAACCTTAAAAATAGGCAATTTGCAAGCCTTTAATAGTAAGTAAATATATATTAAAAATATATACTGTATATATAATATAATAACAAACAAAAGAAGTAATTAAACAAAATAGCATAAAAAAAAAACAATACAGAACTAAAAAAATTAATTAAATATACAAAAACAAAAAAAAACCAAAAAGTAAAGAAAAAAAAAGAAATAAAACAAATAAACAAATAAACAAATAAAAGCACTAAGTAAAAAAATAAATATGAAGTTATCAAAATTATAAAGACAATGATCAAATATTTAGATAAAAAAAATAAAAGACTAACAGAAATTAGTGCAAGAAAAGAAAAAAAAATAAAAACAAATATAAAAAAAATAAATAAAAAAACATAAATAAAAGATGTAAAATAATTAAAATGAACTAAAGAAAAATAATAGTTAGTCTTTTAAACAAATCTTATAAAAAAATAATACTTAATAGGTTTGTTAAACAAGTAAAAAAAAAACTTGTTTAGTAACAGAATTAGAAGAAATTAAAACAAATATAACAAAATATTACAAAAAACAATTTAAAAAAAAGAAGTACTAAATTATAAGAAATATCAAAAAAATTAAAAGAAATTTATAAGTTACAAAAAAGCATTAAAGAAAAATAATATGCAAAAATTGAAAAGAAATTAATAAAAAGAAATAAAAAGAAATATCAAAAGAATTAAAAACAAAAATAGTTTCTGATATATTAGATATAAGTTATATACTAAGCAAATAAGTAAGAAAAAACTTAAAAAATTTGTAGATTTATATATACCAATAAAGTAAAAAATAGCAAAAGTTTATTTAATATTAATACATGTAAAATAGAATTTAGTTTAAATAATATCTAATCAAAAGCATTAATCAAAACATTTAAAAAGATTGTAACAAAAATGATAACAAAAATGTTTGTTAAAATATTTATAAAAAAAATATTTATAAAACCTAATTATACAAGTTTAACAAAAAACTTAACAAAACAGCTAGTATATACAGTATTCCAAATATAATAATAAAAGAGACAAAAAAAAGAACAAAAAAGTATAAATATTTTTGCAAGATATGAAAAAGCATTTAACTTAGTTCTATTTAAGAGTTTTGAGCTAGTATTACAAAAAGTTAAAATACTTAAAAAACAATTAAATATATCTTAAATTTCTTTTATAAAAAATAATTAAAAATAATTATTCTTTAAATTGTAATACAAACAAATTTGGCTACATTAATTTTTTTAAAATTAATTTTTATAATAAAATTGTAACAATTAATTTTAGCAATATACTTTTTAAGCAAAAAATATTTTTAAAAATCTACTTTATAAACTTTGTTAAGAAACTTTTTTAATTTTATTAAAAAATTTTTAAGTAATTAAAATTTAAAAATTATATAACATTATAATTTATTATTAAAATATTTTTCGTTTTTTAAAATTTTATATGTTTCTGAAGTTAAAAAAATTTTTGCATATAAATTACTAAACTTGTAATAATTAAAATTGTAATTTTTGATATAAACTAAAAAGTTGTATTAAAAACTATAAGTTTAAAATTAATATTTAAAAGTTTATTATAAATAAACTAAAAAACTTTTTAAAATTATATATTTTTAACTTATAAATAACCTAATTTTTTTTTTATAATTTAAAAATAAATACTGTAAAAAAGTAATTCTTATTTCTAAATATTATTATACCAAATTTTATTTATATATTTTATTATTTCAAAAAAGTAAATCAAAGTCAAAAAAATATAAAAATATAGTCAAATTTGACTGTTTTAGCCTATAATTTAAGAGATGACATATAGTTTAATAGAAAAAAAATAACAAAAGATAAAATAAACCAAAATAAAATAATATTATTAATTGATGATCAGTCAGTTATTTAAACAAAGATCATAATATAACATAAAACAGATCATTATATAATTTACTATAAACTGAAATACAAATGCACCTATTTAAAACTTTTTTTGATACTGTAATAAAATTTACTAAAAACTATTAAGCTGTAGCAAATTTTAAAGTGATGAGTGTCAAGTGGAAGATCTTTTTATTTAAAAGAAAATAAAATAAAAAAAGAAATATAAAAATAAATAAAATAATAACTAATTAAAAATAACTAAAAATAAGAAATAAATATTTAAAAGTGGAAT
>CAJVQA010008234.1:0-13124 GCA_910591915.1 Cetraspora pellucida | reverse complement strand
TTATTCTTGCATGTAATTTTCAATTTATTTGTTTTGTACAAATAGTAGTAACTATATAGTTAGCAGTTTAATGGTTAGCTCTGATTGCAAGTGTTGGCCTTGGCAATAGCATATATATATGTAACTATTTTAAATTATTAATAATGATATAAGCAAGGCTTCACCTTAATACCAAAAAAACAAAAGTAAATAACAAATGTATGCAAAGAATTAGTCAAGTAAAAACATGTGAGTATAAATAAAAAAAACATATAGTATATATTAGACATATGAAAATAGAAATATGAGGGGTGCTAGTAGAAACCAAGCAAATCAATAAATTTAAGTTTTTGAGATAATGTGACTTTTGTATTTAGTTACACAAATGCACATGACATCCAGATAAACAATAATTGACATCCAGAATCAGTCGGCCTTAATCAGAATTTGTGTAACATAAATCATGTAATATAAAGTGTCAGTAGAAATCAAGCAAATTTATTAGATAAATTTGCTTGGTTTTTATTGTTTTGTTGAAATTTAAATCACTCATAAATTTTTTTGTTATTTAGTCTCTTTTCATAAGTAGATCATATGTTTAGAATATAAGCTTTGTTTTTATAATTAAATTCATGACTAAAATTATGTTTGTCTCGTTGGTTAGTTTTGACCTTTCACTGCAGTAAAGAGCATTTAATAAACAAATTTATCAAAATTTTAAAATAAATATCCTTCAAAAAACATGATTAACATGGTTTGAACTTCCTGTTTGTTTAAAATTAAGCTAATATCTGTAGTCAATCTAAATTTATTAAGTTGTTATTTAAAAATTAACTTAGTCAAATATGTCAAATTATTGCCCGTAGTACATATATAAAAAATACGTATGTGAATTTCCTAATATTACACTTGTCTTAAATTTTAGTTTTCTGAAATATCATAACATTTTCTAAGTACTTTAATTGAAAATTGACTAAGTTAATTTATTTAAAATTGACTAATATAGTTAAGTAGATTTTATTACTGTAATCACTGATTAGATCATAAGATAAGAACAATATGGATTGAATAAAATAAATCTAATACTTTTGATTTAATAATATAATAAGAACCTCAAATACTACATTTAAGCTAATAGTAAAAAAGTTGCAGTATTCGTCTTTTCAGATATTTTGGATGGTTTTATTATTACAAACTATTATTTAAGTACTTTTGAATAGCATTGCCTCAATGTTCAAAAGTTGAGTTTTTATAAGTTAATGTTTTTAAACTAAGCAAAAGTAACGAATTATGGTTCAAAAAAAAGATGCTCAGGATTCTTATTGAGCTCTAATTAATACATATCAGTAAGCTAATTGAAGTATACTCAAATGTATGAGAATGGTGTATTAGCAGTAAACAAGGTTGGCGATAGAGCTTAATGGAATTCAATAAAGTTCTAAATGAACCCAATAGAGCTCTGAATAGACCAAATAGATAATAGTCTATTCGGAATTCTAATAAGCCTCATTACTAACTATGATAGCAAGTGAATCAAATTAATATATATAAAAATTTGATCTAAATTCTATCTCTGTGCATAATATTAATTTGAAAATCGAACCTATTAACAAGTGATTGTTTTAAAATAACATCTAAAGTAAAATCAGTGTCACCAATAAAAAAATTTTACTATCCAGTCAAATTAAAGATTAGGTGTAATGTAAAATCAAAAAACAAAATGGACCCAAACTCAGTAGTAAATTTTTTAGATTGGTAATTCAAGGATTCTACCTAAAGGAATCATATAATCCTGTAAAAATCCTAAAATGTATATTTATATTTATGTAAATTCTTATCGTAATTGCATTGGTATTGTTTAAATCTATATGAGTATACAAATTAGAGTAAAACTTCTGAATTAGTTTTAGCATGTATGCATGTATATACTATTAGTGTGATGCCAGGTAAAAACCTGTAAATTGCATTTTAAATGCATATGTGTATTATAACTTTAAAGATTCAATTTCTGATAATGCGATTTACTTTCTAAAGTGTAAATATAATATGAATAAGCATCCATTATTTAATAGTATATTTAGGGAAACACATAGCGAAATAAAAGATTTAAATGATGAGTTAAATCAGTTACAAGAAATTTATCAATTAAAATATAATTCTGATGATGACAAATCAGATAATAAAGATAATTACCAACATTCAATGTCAGCTAGTGAGGATTTACTATTCGATCATATTGACGATGAGTTAGATGATTATTTTACTTTACAGCAAATTAAAGAATTTCAACAAATTTTTTTTCAAAACCCAATACAATACACTAAGGAATATAGCATCAAGTAGCAACAATGTTTAGACAGAAATAATGATGAGGCATTTTTAAAAAAACGTGAACAAAAAAATTGTTGACCACAAAACTGTCTTTTATCAAAAGTTAATCCACAAATGGCACTTGATAGATTTCGTGAAATTAAAGCAATATCACAAGTAGAAATGGATTTATGTTTTTTAGGAATGATTGATGAAAGTATTAAACCTATCAAATCTGCATCGAAAACACCAAAGTTGTATTTAGTAACAAACTATAATTTTTCAGAGATTTCAATTTGCCAAACAGCTTGGTTAACAATTCATGAAATAGGTAAATCAAAGTAGGAAACATTACATGCATATTATCAAAATCATGAACTTAAACTGAAAATTTATGCACTTACTGATCGAATCAGTAATATAATTTCTTTTGCTACTATTTTACATATATTAAAATTCATTACAAATTTTGCAAACCAATATGGATTATCTTCACCAGGTAAGATATTTTAATACAGTTAACTGTCAATATAACAGAAACCTGAACTAGTCTAAAAACCTTGTTATATAATGAAATAAATCTGACAACTATACAATTCTGCTATAAAGCTATTTAAAACTTAATTTTTGAATAGTTATTAGTACATTACATTCTTAAATCCATGATTCATATAGGCAAAAATCTCTAATTGAAACAGAGTAATTATTAAAAATTAGATGATTAGTTTATAATCAGGTACAAATGTACCAAAAATTTATAAGTAATTAGGTCACAATTAGATATATACACACAAAAACTTATAAGCATCAGGTACAATTAGATATAATCTCTGATCAAAAAATCACTTTTATTCTCAATAATCATGCCATCTCATATAAATTATTGCCTCAAATTTATTTAACTTAATTACTCACAAATCGGTATGAAATTAATGTAATTGGATATTTTCACCCATATGTAAAAATTGAAATCAGTTTAGTTAACTAATTAGTTGACTAAGCATAATAGTCGACTAAACCAATTCTAATCTCTAATTGTTACAAGAATTCATTATAATTTAATAATAAAAATTATTAAATAATAATGAAATTGTTTATTAATAACTCAGTACTTTGAGCTTAATCAATTAAACTGGTAAATTATATCAATAGTTAACTGGTTAACTGTAGTTCAAAAAAGAATAATAATTGTAAAAAAATAACTCTTTTAATTAAATATTAGGTCATAGCTTTAGAGATGATACCAAGGAAATTATTTTTTTACCAGCTTTTGAAAGTAAAAATTCTTTGTTTTGAATTTATAATGATATTGAAAATGGTGATGAACATGAAATTAGTATGACCAGTTTTCAAAGAATTTGGAAAAAATATCTTACAAGAATAAAATTTATGACTGCTCAAAGTGATCTATGTACATTATATAAATCTATGCATTTAGTGCCAAATATTGGTCCACTATAGAAACTAAACAAAAATTATAGGAATGGCAAAATCACATAACTTGGGCTTAGTTAGAATGTGAAAATTATAAGTAATATTTACTAAAAAGATAACAAATATAATGTAATAATAGTCTTCTAAGAAATATTTATTCTATAATGCGATTTAGTATGATATATCAATATGTTACCATATAGCATGCATACAATACCCCTAAGTCTTTTCAAAAATGCCAAAATAAACTAAATAATATCCGAAGGTATTGTGCAAAGAGAGAGTACTATATGAAAGAAGAGTATTAATTATATAAATTAATCGTATGACAAAATCATTAATTTGGATAGTAAATTACTATATATTTGATTAGTATTAGGATTTTTTTTCAAAAATATTAGAATTTATAATTAAATAGCATTCAGATACTATTTAAAGTGAATACTGCAGTGCTTAGGAATGTGCCATTTATATGATACCTGAATTTTTTTTCATGTACAGCAGGGTTGGGCAATTAGACACTTTAGCTGTCCAGTGAAACTTAAAATTTTTAATTTACCTATAATTTTTTTTGTAAATAAGTAATCTCCATTCAGAGTTAAGCAAATTAAATTAATTGGACAATAGCATATGGCCAAATTTTTCACTCTATATGTTAATAAATCAATGGACACTGGACAAATTGATATGTCCAGTGTCCAGTAAAATTTACTGGACAAGGAGGTTTCCCAACCCCGATGTACAGTACATAGTATACAGTATGTATAGTACTGTATGCAGCACATATCTAGCAGTGCTGTATAGTATTAAATCATATTGTTGAATAAGTTTTTTGAAGAGATATAATTATCTTATATTTGCCATCTTTCTTATTAGTAATAATTAATACTAATTTATTAGGACTAATATGCATACAATTCTTTTTTTTTATAGGAATTGTGTTGCAAAATCAAAGATTTTATTACGATCTATAATAAATTGGTCTAACTTACCCCAGCCTGGAATTCCTAACTCAATAAACTTAGAAAACCATATTTCATGGGATTATGTGGAGGCTGTTCATATTTCATATTCATCACAGCAGAAGGGTTCAATGTACTTCAAATCTCTTTACAAAGTTGAAGTGTTTGGAGTATATGAAGAAGAAATTCCACATCAGGTAATCAAATATATGATTAATGAAAGCTAGCTATATACAAAAAAGTATCAATCCTGTAATCTTTTTAATTGGAACCTGGTCTAAAAACTGCATCATTAATTAATATATTAGAGGGTTTCAAAATCGGCAAAAAATTGCACATTTTACAAAATAAATAGGATTCTTTAAATAGTATTTTTGCTATGCTGAATTATGAATCAGAAAATTTTTCAGATTTTAATTTTGAAACCCTCTATAGCATGCCTTTGAGGTTGAAGACAGTAAAAGAGAAAGTATAATGAAGACTCGAATTAATAATTAGATTTGTATTAGACTTTTTAATAATAATAAGTGAGTTATTTCAAGATCACAGGACTGATATTTTTTGGGCATGACTAATTCGCATTTAAGATTAAATTACCATATCGATATTACCTTCAAATAATGTCTAGAAATGTTACTTCGAGATACACAATTTAAAAAAAGTTAAGAATTAATTTAGTTGAAGGTTTTTAAAAGATAAAAATTATTATTTATATTCAGTTAAATTAATTCTTAGTATTCTTAGCTTTCTTTAAATTGTGTATCTCAAAATAATGCTCAGGAATATTATTTCGAGATAATATAGTAAAATCTTTTAAGTTGCATCTAAAAATATTATTTATACAGATTAATTACCTTATTCCTGAAAATGAAAGTGTTGGAAAGGGTGCTGATGCTGTTATATCACTCGTTCATAACTATTTTATATTTTACGGTTTGGGAGAGAAATGTGTTGTAATACATGCTGATAACTGCATTGGACAAAATAAGAATAATGTAATGATTAAGTATTTGATGTGAAGAGTAAAGAATGGTCTTTATGATAAGATAACCTATAGTTTTATGGTAGCAGGTTATACAAAATTTAGCCTGAATGGGTTTTTTGGTTTCTTTAAATTAAAACTTCAAAAATCTGAAGTAGATGATTTAATGGACTTGATTAGTGTCGTTCAACAATCTACATTTGGAGAATATAACTAAGCAGCAACTGTCTATGATTCTGAAGGAAGAAAAGTAATAAATTTTTATAAATGGTCAAAATTCTTAGAACAATTCTTTTCAACAATTCCAGAAATTCTTAAGCAACATCAATTTGTTGTATCATGTGAAAAGATTGGAAAGGTAATAGTTTGAACATCAACAGATGCAGTACCAAATGAGATGAGTATTGCACATGTTAATTCAATTCCTCGTACAGAAAAAGAAGAAATAATAATGCCAGAAATTATGTCTGCATCTGGATTAAGTCTAAATCGACAATGGTATTTATACAATGAAGTATGACAACACATACAAAACCTATCAAAGCATGATATTTATTGCACAAAACCAACTCTTTCCAAACCTACAAAACCCAAAAGTATTCATGAATCAAAATAATTCATTTTATTAACAATTATAATTTTTTACATACACGTTTATATTATTTAGCACTAGTATAACACTATTTTAGAACAAAAAAAAGTTCCAAATTAAAAAACAGTAATCTGTTTGGAAATTAGGTTATGATCTGGTTTTTTAGGCCATTTTCATCTCTACCTTAGATTTATAATTAACCTGTAGAAAAAATACTTGTTATTGAGTAAAAAAAAAAAACAAAAAAAAAAAAAAAAAGACTATAGGCTATTATAAAAACTGCTTTTGATTCAGTCACACTACTTAAAAAACATCTGTACTATTATAAAGTTTCGCAACTTTTTGATCAATTCTTGATTTTATTTATTAAATTATATTCTTGAATGCTAATCTTACATCAACATCAATTTTTGAACTTAAGTAATTGCTTTCGAAGCTTCATGAACTGACCCTTATAGATAAAATAATTTGTAAACTCCCATATATGTACTTGATGCTTGCGAAAAGGTACTAAAAGCTTTTTTTAAAATAGCATATTATACGTATCCGAATAGAAATTGTTATATAATTACAGTAAATTATCCAGATAAACGAAATTATAGCAGATCAGTATGATATAGGTGAGCAGATCCATACAGTATAGGCCAAATTTAAAATCTATACTATACTAATCAGCTATAATTTCTAACTATAATGCTAATATATATAACACCAGATCAGTATAAGCAGTGTCTGAAATTGGGTTGTAGAACTTGCAGACTGCAAATGATTTATAAGTTCTTGCAACTAAAATCTGAAATGCATATGCAGTTCTGCAAATAAATTTTATACATTTGCACATAGATATGTTCAAATTTGTATATAAATATATTTATATGCACAACCAAATCCATATAATCTGCAAGTATAGTTTTTATTTAGTTGCAACCCGCAACTAAATTAAAAATTGAATTTTAGATACTGAGTATAAGTATAAATTTAAAAATTCAGCCTATACTATACTGATCAGCTAACCTATACCATACTAATCTGCACAAATACTCAGATAAACAAGGTATAGAGTACAATTTTCAGTTATCATTATTGCCTAAATTTATTAACTAATTAACAATACGAAATACATTTGCACATTTTTTTTTATAAATTTAATATGTAGGTGATTTCTATTGGTTAATTATTTCTGATCTAGTGAAGATCAGATGATCTGTTCTGACCGAAATGTAATTTTGTGTAATGTAAACTTTAATATGTAATATCTCAAAACTTTATTAATTAATAAGGGGTTCATTATTAAGCAAAAAATGTTCTTTGTAAAATTTTACATTATTTAAATGCAAAAAACTTATTTTTGAAAAAATTTGGATTTGCTTGGTTTTTATTAGCACCCCCCATATCAAGAAAAGTAATATAAATAGTAAATAATATAGCAATACAATACAAACAAAAATAAAAGAATTATTGATACTAAATTTAGTAAGAGAAATAATAAAATATCAAACTAAAATAAATAACAAGCAGAGAGCTAAAATTAAAGTTAGCAAACAGAATCAACCTTTTTAATTTAAAGATGTTACAGCAGCAGTACTATAAAAAATTGATTTAATGAAAGCAATAATGTTAAGAAAGATATATAAAATGATAATTAAAATTAATATAAATAATTCTAATAATATAGAAAAGTGAACAGAAAAGCTTAACCAAACAAGTAAAAACTTAATAAAAATCAAAAATATGAAAAACATAAAAAAACAAGTGCCTAAAAAATTAGAAATTGCTTTATTAGAAAGTAAAAAACAAGTAACAGATAAAATAAATAAACAATTTATAATACAAAAAGATGAGTTAGATATAAATAATGGGTTCAATAAGCTGGCAGAAGATCTACTAATAAAGAAAACATTAAGAAAAACAATGCAAATACAGGAAACAGAAAAAATAGAAATGAATAGAAAGGTATCAAGACAAATTCAATACAGAAAAAAGAGATACAAGACAGAAGAAAAAATTTATATTCAAAAAAAATACTAGAGATACTATTATAGCAAAGTATATAAATACTAGAAAATAGATTATATAAAAATAAAACATCAACTATTACAAAAATTTAATTATATAATATTCTAGATTAAACAAAAAAAGAAAGAATCAGAATGGTTAAGTAAATACTAAACATGAACAAATATGTTATAAGTATAAAAAAAGTATTTACAAAAATCAACAATTAGATAAAGATACATTTTGACTATAAAAAAGAAAGAAAGAAAGCAATAGATTGTCTAGACTAAAAGTATAAAGGATAGTTTAAAATAATATCAAATAAGACAGAGTACAAAAAAGTAAACAAAAAAAAAACACAAAAAAAATTAAATAGAGAAAAGAAAAAAGAAAATTAACAAAAAACAAACTTTTTTCTTTAGTAATCACAAAATAATACTAGCAAAGATATGAGTAGAACATATAATTAGAAATTATAGTAATGTAAAAACCAAACAAGAACAATATATCTCTATAAAGAAGCAAAACAAAAAGTTAGAAAGAATTTGCAAGAGAACTGCAAAACTAGATAGAATAGAAAAAAGAAATCAAACAACTAGAAAACAAAAAAACAGATATAGAATGTGATATTGAAGTGATATTAATATAATAAATTATATATGAGATGCAATAGAAGCAGCTATAATTGAAGCAACAAATAAACAAATTCTAAAAAAGAAGATATTAATAAAAAAAAATAGAAAATGAGACCAAAAAAAGTCAAAGTAGCATAAGCATACAATTGAGCTGCAATAAATAATTAAGAAAGCAAAAAAAAAAAAACTAAGAAGTGAATAGAAAAGAAAGAATTAAAATAAATAACAAACTAAAAGACATAAGAAAAATATAAAATCAACATTATTAAAGCTGTATAGACAGTAGTCAGAAGTCTGGATAAATAACATGAAAGACTGACAGAGAATAATCAAAAAAATAGATAGAAGAATAGAAGTAAGTTCAAAAAAAACAGATAAAGAAAAATATAAACAAAAGATATAAAATAATCAAAACTGATCAAGAACAAATGATTGTTAGTCTCTTAAGCAGACTTTACAAAAAGATAATTCTTAACAGATTTCTTATACAGAACAAAGAAAAAGTTAACAGAGTCAAATACAGTTTCAAGTAACTTAGTAGAATACTTTAAAAATCAGTTCAGAAAAAGAAAAACCAAACTCAAAAAAATGTCAGAAGATTAAAAAGAAGTATATAAGTCAAAAGAGTAGATTAGTAAAACCTAATACAAAAATTTAAAAAAAAATAGAAAAAAAAATAAAAAGATATACTAAAAGAACTCAAAGCTGATACTGCTTTAGAAATATTTGATATAAGCTATACACTAATAAAGAGAGCAAAAAAGAAGTTACAAAAAATATTTAAAACCTTTACAAATTTGGTTTTAAAAAAAGAAATAATTTCAAAGAAGTAAAAAGTAGCACAAGTGCATACAATTCTAAAAGATAAAGATTAAAATATAGCTTAAATAGCATTAGGATGATAGTATTAATTAAGATTTTAGAAAGGTGGTTACAAAAGTAGTAACAAAAAGACTAGTCAAGGTATTCACAGAAAAAGAAATACTCAAAGAGCCAAACTATGCAGATTTGCTAAGCAACTCAACAGAGCAACTGATACATATACTAAATATAATAATAAAAGAAGCACAAGAGAAAAACAAAGAAGTGTAGATACTGTTACAAAATATGAGAAAAGTATTTGATTCAATTCTATTAGAAGGCTTAGAATAGGTTCTCAAAAGAGTTAAAATATCATAAAGAACAAAAAATATATAATAGATTTTTATAGTAAATAGCAATTTAAAGTTATTACAGCTTATGGTCTAACAGAAGAAATAACAGCTAGAGATTGAATAGATTAAGAAGAAGTAATTTTACTTTTAATGTAACATCTATTCTATGATTCATTTTTAGAAAAAATTCAAGAAAATAAAACATAGACTATGTGATAGAGCAGAAAATGAAAAAAAGAGTATGCAGTAGTAATATTACAAGGCATAGATATATTAAAATGATACAATATGAATTGCAAGTAGCAAAGAATAATTGTTAAGAATTTTTGAAAAGCCAAAGAGTTTTTTAAAGCTAATAATATTAAAATAAATAGATTCAAATTAAAGTTTTTAGTAATAAATATAAAAATTAAAAAAGAAGAAAGAAAAATTAAATTTGAGCAAAGTAAAATAATAAAAGAATTAAGAAACAAGATAATAAGATCATTAGAGATCTGGCTAAATAGCAGAATAAAAGAAACATTAGTCTGCAAAAAAGTAAAAGAAATAGTTAGTCAAACAATTAAAGACTTAAGATATAAAAAATAACAATAAGCCAAGTTGCATATATAAATAATATAGTAATAATTTCAAAGTTAGAATATCTCTTGCAATTAACAAAGATGTCAAAAAAGATAATTAACAAAATATACTAGCTATTAATATGTTTGGCTAAACATAAGTGCAATATAATGAAAACATTAAATAATTACTTGATTAAGCACAAAAACTTAGAAAATTGTAAATCACTAAATCAAGAAATAACAACAAAGCAGATAAGTAGTCTCTTCTTAAAACTTAATAAACAAGATAGTTTGGATGATCTAAAAAACTCAGAATAGTTCAAGGGTACCAAAAAGCAGACATAACAGAAAATATTTGAAACTATGAAAGAAGACCAGAAGAGAAGAAATATTGAAAAACAATTTAATCTGTTAAACAATAATAAAAGCAAAAAATATAAGTATAGGTATCAAAGCAAAGAAGTGCTTATAAAAAGTATATGGTTATGACAAAAAAATAAAAAACATAATAAGAACAGAATTATGAATAATAAGCAATAATACAATAAATAAATAAGGGCTATTATATATAAACTAGCTTATAGATACAAAAGGTAACAGCTTGATTATATAAAGACAAGTCAAGAGTTTGCAAAGACTGTTATATAAAAGTAAATAAACCAAGTGGTTTAGTAAAATAAAAAAAGAGATGTTAATAATATAAAAAGTAAAATAATATATAACCAGTACAAGACAAGAAGTTATAAGACATGGCCATTAAAAATATAGTAGACAAAAATGGCAAAAGATCACAAAAAATAAAAATAGATTATATATGAACCAAAATGTGATTAGCAATTTAGTAAAATAACCAAAAAAAAAAAGTGTTAGTTAAATACTGGCTAATGCATGAAAAAACATCTACAAAAATAAACAAATATAAAGGTTATGAAGTTAAATCAGAACAAATAATAGACAAATGTAAAGGTGAATATTAATAGTATGAAGCCAACAATTCGAACTTTTCTGATTGTATTAATGATTAGGCAATAAAAATAATAATGTATTATTCTATGAATCAACAATGTATATTTTTTAATATTAATAAGTTTTATTATTTTAGCTTGCTTAACCAAAAAATCTTAAACTTCTCATATAGCTTTCAATTTTCTGCTCTTAAATCTTTTAGAATTAAAATTCTACTTGATGACCTTCCTACTCTATATATTCTTCACAAACAATATCACTCATATCCACCAACTTGTTATCAATGCCATTAACTAGTTCTCACCTTTACTGGATAACATGTTCATCTAATTAACTGCTATACAACCTTATTGACAGCTCTTTACAACATATTCTAAACACAAATACACTTGACACTACTTTAGAAATGATAACTAAACTATATTACCAAATTAAACAACTGTATTGTATGACTACACACAATACAGTAGACCTACCATCAGTCTTTTCAACCTTATCTGGCTTAGTATTACATGAAATTATCTCTATTATCTCAAATTTAACATCTAAAAAATTAGTTACAATACTTGTTATCAAATTTTTACTTCATCTTAACCAACAAATATATCATAAAATTTGGATTTCCTACTGTATCTCAAGATCAATATCTTATTCTCCTACTTTTAACTCACCCTCAAATTCTATTTCATATTCACCTTAATCTTTCTTTTCTAATTTAATTTATTCTAAAATTAACTCCTAGTATATACAATGGATCAAATACCAAACTAATCTTTCATACATAATTACTAACAACCAAATCTAGGTGAGTTTTGGCCACTTCTGTTGGTTTAGGTTGCAGATAAACTAGTCTGAGCTTTTACTCTTTTTATAATATTTTTAATAGTAAATTTATACTTTATATAAAAATTTCAAATAAATATTTAATAAAGATAGAGACATGACCTCACTATTAATATTAAAAAAAAAAAAATTTTTTTAGCTTGCTTATTTATTATTTATGATTTAATTGCAAGTAAAAAAGAACATTATAAGATAAAATAACAAAGTAATAATATTTGCACTACAAAAAAAATAAATATAATAAATAAATATACTATAACAACTATGAATTTGGATCACTTTTAGTATAGATGATCTATTAATAAAATATATTATTAATTAATTTATTTTAAAATAATATTACCTATACTAAAAAGATCTATGAATTTAATTTAAATTTTTTTATTTTTATTGTTTTATAATATATAAATAAGTATATTAATTCTACATGAAAGGCCAAGATTATGATGATCAGACCCAAAGTACAGAGCAGACTTTAGTACCTTGTACAGCAGTGAGAGCCGAGCATACAGTGATAGATTCTGTAGAAGACAATCTCAGAAGATCATTCTCAACATCTTTAAGCTCCTATGATCTTAATACATGTTTCAACAAATTCCTTCTTTATTACAACTTACCACTTCTTCCTCATTGTCAAACAATTCAATCTCTTATACAACATATTGACAAATATAATCATAATAACACTGTCTCTAGTATTACTTTCTCT
>CAJVQA010008233.1:0-13125 GCA_910591915.1 Cetraspora pellucida | reverse complement strand
CTGCTCTATTTCTGCTTTTCTTATTAACTCCCTTGTTAATCTTAGTAGTGCAACCTCATTTGGATTCTGTTCTGTTAGCATGGCAATGATTTTGTCTTCTCTATCAGGTATAATATATATTTTATCTGCTTGATTAAGGAATACCCCATTATGTACACTATTAATGACTCAGTATACTCTTTGGATATATGTTGTCATTAGACTATCACCACATCCTCCTAGTGTATTCATATTTTTGTTTTATTTTTGTATGTATCTGCTTTGTTTTGTTTGTATGTAATTGGTTTGTTTGCCTATGTGACTGGTTTGTTTGTCTGTTCATGTGTTTGTGTTCTCGTAATCAAAACAGATCTGCAATACAGGATTAGTACCAATTTCCCAAAAATTTTTGTCTATACATATTTTCAAAAGACAAATTTTTGGTTTCTCTTGTTTTTTTTTTGTTAATTTACTTATTTTTAGTTGCCTCTTCTTTTCTTGTACCTTTTCTGGATGCTCTTCTTTTTTAGTTAATTCTACCAGAGTGGTTCAGACAGCTGTTTTTGTATAAAATTGATTTTTGTTTCTTGTCGAATTTGTGTTTGAGTGATCAGTGGGAAGAGTTTTTATAATTTGTTATAGTTCTATTTCAATTTTACAGAATTTAAAAAAAGAACATATATAATAATTAGAAACAACATTCAACCTTATATATATAATAACATACTTACACAACCTGGTAGTGTTATTATTATATATTTATTTTTTAAAGATGACTACAAATTTAGAATATTTTAGTATATCTCTCTCATCACCTAACACAAGTTTACTTAAAATACTACTATTACATAGATATAACAAGCAATATCTTCTAATTTATACCCCAACATATTTGAAGATTTTAATGCAAATAATAATAACACTGCATTATTAATAACTAAATTTTAACTATTTAATTACCCATATAATATAAATTAGTAGTCAATACTAATAATTTACACAACACCTGGCACAGCTCTTGATATCAAATCAGAATAAACTATATATGGACTCATAATGCACTTATACTATACCTATATAAATTTAAACTTGACAATTCATTATCTTCTACCAATAGTGACCATCAAATTCTAACTTCAACTTGGACATTTCTATTTATTACAACCAATTATAATTTATTTAGGTGGTGTTATAATACTTACTATGTTATTTTCTTATTAAACTTTAATAATAAGGTTCTAGCACTATCTTTTTATTATTAATATATAATAAAAATAGTTCTGTTTATTTACTTTAAAAATTCATAAATGGATTCATAATAAACGTAATTATAACACTGCCTATTTATATGCAACTACTATTTAATTTTTTAAATATATCTTTTTGTTTTCTAAAAATAATTTCGACTGGCCAATCTGTGTTCACAGGTTATATATTAACTTTTTCTAGTCTTAATATTAATTTTTATATCTATAGGTCTATTTACGGTATGATAATGATACTTAGGAATATCATTGTTATCATTCGAATTTATATCAAATTTACAAACAAGATTAACCAAGGAAGTTTTCATTTGAATCATAGCCCAGGCACGACCAGGACACATGCGCACACCATTCCCAAAAGGAAGATAAGTGTATTTAGTAAATGATTCTTTATCAGTTAAAAATCTATCAGGATTAAAAATTTCAGGATCTTTAAAGTATTTAGAATTATGATTTAACGCATAAAAATCAGTATAAACAGTTGTATCAGCTTTAATTGTAAATCCATCAAATTGAATATCTTCAGTTGCAGCACGAGGCATAATTGATACTGTAGGGAAAATGCGGATGCCTTCATAAATCACGGCTTCTATATATTTAAGTTTTTCACATGACTCCAATGTAATTACAGGTTTGTCAAGTGTGCCGTAAACATCTAATACTTCTTGTCTCATTTTTAAATAAATATCTCGATGTTTAGCAAGATAGAAAATAATGTATGTTAAAGAGTTCGAAGTAGTATCTAATCCACCGGTAAATACTTCACGTAATATTGAAATTACTTCATCTTTTGTTAACGGTCTATCAAATTTACCGACAGAAATTTTGTCTAAATCTCTTTCTGTGTTTGTTGTAAGTAGCAAAGTTAAAATATTTGGTTCAAGAGGCTGACCCAAAGGTGTATTTTCAATTTCCTGTTGCTTTTCGGAAATGATTCTGTCCAATTCTTGATATATCCAATCTTTATTATCCAAATATTTCTTATTTATACCTTTAATAAAAGGGACATTTATTCGAAACGCTGTTGGAATTAATAACATAAATGCCATTGATTCGTTATACAAATGAATTGCTTGAGTAAATTTTACGCCATTTTCCCAAATTCCTTGTAATTTTGATTTTTTATTTTCAATATTTAATGAATTAAATAATTTAGTTGCTGATGCCATACTTTTTCCGGTTGCAGTTGTCGAAACGATGTCAGCACCCAAAGAAATCAACCACTCGCAAATGTCAACTTGCATTCCTTCTTTTTCAATGATTTTCCAATATTCAAACATTTTATCAATAACTTTATTTGATATATTGATTGATTCACGTAAAAAAGGTGGTGAAGAAATAGTATTTATAAATCTTCTATTGATAGCCCAAACTTCAATATTACGATTAAATACCATTCCTTTTGTACCTAAATCAAGGTCATCAAGACCTTTAGAATATGAATTACGCATAATAAATTTTGTATTTTTAAGAGACGCTGGTCCCCATATTTTTTCGGCTAAATCAGGTTTACTAATAACAATCATGCGTGTACTTCCCACATAAAATTCGTATAAATCACCATATTTTTCATGAAATTTTTTTATTGCGGCTGTGAAATCTGCTCCAATTTGGTGAATATTTCCCATAATTGGTAAAGGGAGTGGACCAGAAATTTTTGAGGGTCGATTGAAATAATTAATGTAATATTGGATTACATTAGTAAAAATAATCAAAAACAAGATTGTAAAAAAATTACTTTTAATGACATAAATTAACTGATGTAACATATTTACGAACATTTTGAACAGAAAGTTTGATTCAAAAAAAATTGAAAGATATCAATTGGGAAAATACAAAACTCCAATACGGGTCTTCAAACGATTTTATACCTGCTTGCAACAACAATTTTTATTATTAAAAGTATCGAATTTATTTTAGGCATGATTATAATATTTACAAAAAGATTTATAGGTTAATCTCCGGGTCTTTCAAAATGCGAAATGATTTTCGTACATCGGTTTTGTATAACATTGACGCTAATTTTATTTCGACCAATAGAGTTAATTTCTTGGTCTTTCAAATAAATTCATCTAATAAAAGTCGTCTTTTCAATTTTCTAATTGAGCATTAAATTGGCCCGTTATGGTTGTTTAAAAGTTCAATAAAGGACATCCTTTAAAACGACACATTAGTCTAACTTATAACTAACAACGAATATAATGTTTTTAACTTGTAACACAGACGTGTATAGTGATGGGTAAATCGCGCAAAATCCGTGGAATATAGTAGAGTTTTTTTAATTTTTCATGAATTATAAAAATATATATAAAGATTATCACTAGAAATATAATTTCTTGTCAATAATATATTTTAAACAATCATTTCTTATAAATCTTACTACATTTAATATTTAAACAAGGATTAGTAAGAACTACCAATGGCAAAAAATAATTTAAATCAAGTACATGTATATATATAGTATAGTAAGATAGCTGATTGTTGTCACACGAAACCAGGAACGGGAGACGTGAGGAGTATCGGTATTACATTTAGTAAATTTATGGGTTGTCGCACTATTGAACTTTGATTTATGGTAAAGCAGATCCCCGAGGAACAAATAAATTTTTAGGATTATATGTAGCGTGACATGATCAAAAAGATTCAAAACAAATGTTCTTTTGTCAAAAATTTACCCAATAAAAACTTTCTAAAGGTTCACCATCGTGTTAATTATAACTTAAATACGAATGTTAGCCTTTATAGCAATGAGTTTTAAAGAAATTTGCATTACTTGAATATGTGCCAGGTTCGTGGTGCAGTAAAAATTCTTTAAAGCTTATTTATATTAGGTTTAGGTCCTTGTTTAGGGATTAGTTTATGAATGCATCAAAATTTGAAGATCCTTTCGTCGGGCTGATCCGGAATGATCGAATTTGCCATAGATGCACCTATACGCATGCACGATAGCCTGTTACACGTAGATAGAGAAGCAAATTAGGAAAATCAAGTTGCATATAGTGATAGACGAAAACCCCATACGTACAAATTTCTAATTACATATACCATAGAATAGCGATAGTGCAAATGAGCTCGTATCTATTATGAATATAGAAATAAGTAGTGATGGGCCACGCACGGAATTCATTAAACTACAAAAAATGCGCCAACGGCTGTGATCAACAACTTCTGGTCCGCATTATACATAATTTTGGTCGGAATTCAATTTTTTTAATTTTTAATTGCACAAATGGAAAATTTATGGTTTGGGCCAGGAACATATTTCACTTAGGATTGCAAATTACATTTTACAAACTTGCAATACATGTAATTTCACATAATTTTAATAACATACTTAATATGATTCCAAAATAAGACTATCTTGCCGGCATTACCATGACACCTGGCTAGCATTAATATAATATCTAGCCTGATTAACATATTCAGCTAATTCCTAATTAGAATTTGCTTATTCATTTGCATATCATTTCACACATAAATATATATTATAAGGTAGCTGCACGACACCGTCGTGCTAAAACCAGGAACGTAGATTCTGATTACAATTATTTAAAGTTTAATAGAGAATACCAAGTGGGGTAGCAGACAAAGTATGTATAAAACTACTTTGATATTTAGCAAACCGTCAAATATTTAACAGATTAAATATTTCACACCAATGATCTGCATGACATCAAACAATGCAGATCATTTGTTGAACAGCCAATCAGAATTGTTACATAGTGCATTTAACACCCCAATCCTACGTATCGGGTGAATAATGAGTATCAGTGTGATCAAGAGTATAATTAAAATAATCAGTATAAACATTATCATCAGTATACGTAATGGGTATAAACGTTATAAACGATATATCACGAATAAAATGTATAACGTGTCCTATGTAAATGAAAGTATATAATAAAGGCTTCGAGCCCTCCAAGAACAGTTCAGTTAGTTCTCATCATAAATTCGCTCCCAATAATTTCCCTGTTTAAACATATTATAAAACCTACGATCATAAATACACCACTCGCCAAATCTAACCGCCTCTTATCGACTAAGCCGTTCGTAGGTTACACGACATATCCCATCGACAAGTGACTGACTCGCCGTTTCGCTCGTGTCAATATTTATACATTGTGTACTTTCTAATCTGTTTATTTGTATTCAGGTCTCTCTTCTCTCTCTCTCTCAGTTTATGACGAAAAACATGTATAAACTATTTATATTATTCATACATTATTTTTATTCGGTTTAAAGTTTTACACATAAATTAATTACATATACAATGATATTTGACGTTTACATTTTGATCTAATATCATTTATATTGTTATAGGCGGATATACGGTCACTGGTACATCCACAAAGCCCAAGAGAAGCGACGAATTGTCGCTTCAGAATAGGTTATGCTGCGTAACGTCCCTAGACGTACTAGAGACGGAGTCGATCTGGCACAGGGCTAAGGCAATCGTTGGGTAACGTTACGAAAGGGAAATGGGACCTTGGTCTCGTGGTATGTTATTATTTTTATTTTGTTTGCTCTTTGTATTTGAAATGCGATTGAAAGGGCTTTAATGATAATTTTTTATATAGGGGGGTATGGCACGAATTTCATGAACTACACGAACTGCCTTTGACAAGAGAAACCCCTAACCCGTATTTATAAGAATTTTACAGGGAAAAAGAAGAGGATTTTCAAACACATATTTGTAGCTTTCACAAAATTTTCTCATTCAAATAAGCCGTTTTTACTCATTTTACTAACAGTTTTTCCTTTTTTACAACTCAGGCTTCGTTCCAGTAGTAATTTTGCATAGGTTTCACTCCTTCAACGACGACGCATTTATACTTTTCCTGTCAAGGTAATATTACCTTGACAGATGTCATGATATCGCTATATCGGGTAAGTACTTCTTGTCAATGGGATATACGGCTTTCGATGGGGCTTGGCTTGTGCATTCAACTGCAAGGGGGATTGTCGTTCATTTATTCGGAGTCACGGCATCAACGGTTTTTTGTGGGGCGTTTCGGGTGTCATCTCGCGATGGTTTTCTAAGGTCACAGGGTCGGGTTTACCTATAACAATATATTATGATATTTGGATTATTAGATTTTAATCTAAATTTTGTGATAAAACCAATATTGTTTTCACGAATATCCAATTCTTTCAGTGTAGAATTCTTGCGAAGTGCATCAGCTAATGCTTTTCCTCCTTGCGAACCAAGTTTATTCCAAGCTAAATCTAAAAACGCTAAGGTAGTGTTCTTGCGAAGTGCATCACCTAAAGAATTTCCACTTTCTGATCCAAGTTTATTATTGTCAAGATTTAAAGACGTTAAGGTAGTGTTCTTGCCAAGTGCATCAGCTAATACTTTTCCTCCTTCTGATCCAAGTTCATTACCGTAAAGACGTAAAGAAATTAAAGTAGTGTTCTCGCAAAGTGCATAAGCTAATGCTTTTCCTCCTTCTGATCCAAGTTTATTATAACCTAAATTTAAAGATGTTAAGGTAGTGTTCTTGCAAAGTGCATCAGCTAATGCTTTTCCGACGTCAGATCCAAGTTCATTATAACTTAGATCTAAATACATTAAGGTAGTGTTCTTGCAAAGTGCATCAGCTAATACTTTTCCGCCTTCTGATCCAATATTATTTGATCCTAAATCTAAAGACGTTAAGGTACTGTTCTTGCAAATTACTTTTATTAACGCGGTTATTTTTTCCGATCCACAACATTTCTCAGAAAGATTCCACGTTGAAGCGTTTTCTTGATCTTTATTAGTATGCTGACTGTTCTTGAGAATTTGTTCATAGAATTCTAATACTTTGAGAAATTTGCCTTGCTTAAAATATTCTTGGACTCCTTTTCTCATATCCTCAATGTTAACTTCTTGCATCGAAGTGTTTGAACTTGTTGTATCGGTAAAATAAAAAGGAGATGTCGTAATGTCGAATGAATTTCCAGGTGCAGTTGGATTATCCTGAATTGAGGAAGGATCGTTATTTTGAGTTGATGCAGAAATTATATTGTGCTGACTCAAAGGTTCAATAATATTTATTGTATTAGGTAAATAAAGAGGAGATGAAGTCGTAATGTCGAAAGAATTTACGGGTGCGATTGGATTATCTTGACAACTTGAGGAGGAATTATCGGTACATTGAGCAGATGCACAAATGGTATGATGTTGACTCAAGGTTTCGTTAGGAATAAGTTGCTTCAAAGTATCGAGAATTTCTTTTGTTTCTGGACGATTTGCAGGATCACTATCCCAACATCGCTTATAAAGTTCGACATATATAGGCGGTGTACCTTCTATCGGTTCTTCTCTCTTCCCTTGAGAGATACGAACAACAACTATTTCGTTTATTAAGCGATGAAATGGTGGTCTTCCACTTGAAATTTCCCAAAGAATGACACCAAAACTATAAACATCAGATTTTTTATTACGCTTATGTCCTTCTTTAATAAAGCACTGTGGCTCAATATATGCCGGCATTCCACGAATAACCGAGTTTGAAGACATAGACGTTTCCTTTATCTGTTTTGATAATCCAAAATCTGCAATTTTTGGTTGTTTTTGATGAATTAAGATATTTTTTGAATGCTACAAAATATGTTAGAAATATGCTAAAACATTTGTTGTAAATACGAACATGTAAAAATAATATACTTACTAGATCTCTATGAATAATATTTTTACCGTGTAAGAACAGAAGACCATGCGATATTTCTTTGGCAATTCGTAATTTATCTGTCCATTTTAACATTATAAAATTCGCTTTCAAATATTCTCGTAAATTTCCATTATCAGCGTATTGTAAAACCAGATTATAATAACCATTATTGTCTATGTATTAAAATTAAAACGACTGATTAAAAAACTTATTATTTCATATTTTGAATAATGAATTGGATATATACCTTTTGTGACTCCATAGAATCTAATAATATTTGGATGGCAATCAACTCTTCGCAATAGTTTAAGCTTGATTTCAGATTATTGTTAAAGAAATTTAGTATTACACTAGGAAATAATGTAAGTTGTAACGTAATAAAATACCTCATTGACAAAATCTTTAATAATTTCTTCATTTAAACCTACATCGGTATCGATTTTAAAACACTTAAGAGCAACGGTTAAATAATAATCTTTCCACTCGTATTTAACAACTTTCCCAAAACCTCCGATGCCAATCATTTTAGGATCTGTGAATTTATGGTATTCAAGATTATCAATATGTCCTTCGGAAATAGCTTTTTCAAGCCATTCTTCTGATGAGTTTGCCATGATTTTTTGTATGCGAAAAAAAAAATGTATGCACAAACGTACGTACGTACGTGTAATTTATACTTGTTGACTATGACACAGGTAGCTAGTAATGTAGTACTGTACGATTGTACAAATATGTACGGACGTATGAAAATTGATCAAATTTTGATAGTGCATACGGTTAACATATCGATAGGTTTTTTTTTTGTAGAATTAATTTTTAAGTCCATTATCCTTTTGGCACAAGGATTACTTAATATAATTATTTAGCTAATACTTACTCGCCACACCGATGATTCGTCATATCCTCATTTCAAAATGAAAGAGAAGTCTAATCCTTTACAAGTAAACCCTTTTTTTATGTTTAGAAATCGTACGTGCTATTATGTTTTCCACATATCCGTTCCAATTTGCGTTCCGTACCGTATTATATTCCTACATGACACGGATACGTGATATTTCTACGTGACACAGCATATGAAAATCAAATATAAAACACTGGCTCTCATGCTCCAGGGCTAGGTCTTAAGTTTTTTTAATTCTTAGATCTGGGCAATGCTTTGAGACTATTTCTCATAGTTTTCTAGCTCTCAGATCCGAGTGATGCTCTGAAGTTAAATCTTAATTCTCAGGCCTAGATAATGCTTCAGGTCTAAGTTTTAAACTTTCTAATTCTTAGGCTCAGGTAATATTTTAAGAAAATGCCAATTTTTGGATTTTTATTATTATTATTTTTATTTATTTATTTATTTAGTAATAATGTCAAGTAGGAATTGTAATTATTCTTCAGGCCATTATGATCTGCATTGATCAATAATATAATTATTGTTTACTTAAAAATTCTAATTCTACACATCAGAATTTTAACTTTATTAAGTAATTTATATGTATATTTTATAATCCTAATTACATTACATATACATATAATATATATAAATTTATTTAAGAATTTTTTATTTTTAATTTTTTTTTTTAATCTTAAGCAGTTATGCTAATGCTTTATTAAGATTCTTGAAATTATATACAGATACAATTACATAGAATTTTTCAATGTTTAAGTTTAGCATCATTCAGTCATCTCTATAGTGTCTAAGTGCAATTTGTTACACTATCTTAGTTAAAGATAGTCTGTTTGTCTAACTACTTAAAGTCATATTAGAAGAGATTTTCCTTTTAGTAACAAGCATATTAATTGTCTTCTATACATTTTTCTTTATTTAATTTGTTTTTTCTGTTTTTTTCTTTTTCTTTTTTTCTTTGTTTGTTTATTTTTTTATTTTTTTTTTTTTGATTTCTTTTTTGTACAAGTATTTTTTTTATTTTATTTATTATGTTAGTTTTTTTTTCTTATTCTAGCATTATTTTGCATCATATTCTTTAGATTTAGTTATAAAAAATGTTCAGAATTGTTTTTATTATTATGTCTATACACCTCTGTTTTGCTTATTTGTTTAATAGTTATTTGAGTCTTTCTTCTACTTTTAAAATAGTGAGTCTTTTTATAAATGTTTTTCTATTTAAAATTTTTTCTGTTACTGTTTTTCTAGATATTGCATTATATAATACTTTTGATAAAAAATTCTGTTTTTTTCTTTCTCTTTGAGTTCAGTTGTTGTCATTACTTTTTGTATTTAGTTTCATAAATTTTTTTGTTCTTTATAACTTTATAAATATATCTGAGATTTTTTCTTTTTATTTTAACATATTTGGTATTTTACTATTATATATACTAACTTTACAAACTGAACTAAACTGAACTTTTAGTTAAGTTCAAGTTTAGTTTTATTTTCAAACTGAACCCAGACCTGAACTTTTTTAAAACTATATCTGGTCTGAGTTCAATTTTGAATCTTATAAACAAGTTTAGTTAGTTTAAAGTTAACAAACATGTTCAGATTAAATATCTATTAATAATTATAAATATATACAAGCATATGTTCTATATAAAACTATTTTTTATAGATCCTTATAGTGTAATTATATGAGAATATAACTGTATATAAAATATATATTCAGTTTTAAACTTTAATTTGGTACTTATTAAATTAAATGTAATAGAGTTTTATATTATAGACTGGTAAACAACTTATATTAATTTTTATTAAAGTATAAATAATACAGTATATATATATATTTTTTTTAAAAAAATCATAACTTCAAAATTTTTTCTTCAATGGTCTCTATATTTATAATTAAAGATATTGTATTATCCTTACTGTTTTAGTTGCTAAATTATATTTGTTTTTAGTGATTATATTTTTATTAGCAGAAAAGAAACATTTAGAAGCAACATAGATTGTAAAAATTGCTAAGTAGTTATGAACAATATAAAAAAAAAGAAATACTGTATTTAATATATCTATATAAATATATTTAATTAATTTATTAACAAGATATAGGGTCTTTCTTTAAAAATAACTTTATGATATATAGTAATCACTAATTACTATATATTATAAAGTTGTTTTTAAGACAAAGACCTTATATGTCATATTTATTATCATATTTTCTATTATTTCAATATATCAATTTCTTTGTTTGTTGGGTTTTCTAAAATGTAATATTCAAGTTTATTTAACTTTTTATTATTATTATCAAAGTCTGCATTTAGCATTAATTATGTAGTTAATTTTATAGCATTGTTATAATTCAAGAAAACATTACTAGTAATAATAGTTAACATATATTTTGTTTTATAATGGTCATGTATTTTAAAAAAAATTATATAAATATAGTAATAGAAAATTAAATATCATAAAATTGATTTAAAATATTTTAAATATAATTCTAAATACAAATAGTAAATTAAAAAAAAAGTATAAATTAAAATAGATTCAACTTTCATAATTAGTGCTGTTCTTTAACTAATTGAATTTAGCAATTAGTCTAATTAACCAAAGAACAAAGTTGTTTACTATTATCTAATTTCATAATTTTCATTCTTGGTAGTAATTGGATTAAAAAGAAAAATAATATACAAAGTCTTTGTTTTATTAATATTATCTTTAAGAAACTGTTTCTTAACAAAATAATTATAATTTTTATAAGAATCTAAAGCTATACATAGTATAACAGTTGTATTAGTTTTGGAATAATATTAAACAAGTTTTTTTTATATTGCTCTAGTAAATAATAATGCTATAAATAAAATTATTTGTAAATAATAAATCTAAAAAATTCTAATAACTTAGTATTTGTAATTAAACTTATTAATTAGACTAATTGGACATAGTCTAATTATTCTGATTAATAGACTTAATTGCAATACTTTTAACAACTAATTTTTAGAATTGAGACTATATTTTTAATATAATTAAAAATTATGTTAAAAAACAGAATAATCTAAGAAGCTAAACAATAAAAACTAAATAACATTTTGATTGTTAAATTCGTAATTGGCTCAAGAAATTCAGTAATTTTTTTAAATTGGTCTATTAATTATAAGAAATAACATAGTTATAAAGATCATAATAATTTCTTGTAAAAGAATTTAATATTTACAATATTATAAATCTGTGCAGTTAACATACTAATAAATTTTTATAATAGTAATAATAAATAATTAGTTAAATAAAAAAATATTGTGAAGGTATAGTAACCTAGTAAAGTGGTCAAGTTGTCAACTTCTCAAATAGTTGGTTAAGTGTTCAAATTTTATCAATGATGAAAAATTTAGATAATCATCTATGTAATATTTATATTTTGGCAACTGTTACTAATGATTGGGTTAGAATACCTATAATGTTAATTATATTATATGATTGACAAGTTATAGAGAATCTGTGTAACTAGTTATATAGAAAAATGTAAACTGACAAATCAGGCAGTATAAACACTAAATAAGTTCTTATGCCATGTAAATTCATTAAAATTAAGTAACAAAAAGTCCATTTAAAAAGACTTAAATAAAAAGATAACCAGATCTTTAATGTTTCTACTGTAAAGACTAGACTAAAGAAACAGATACCAAGGTTATAGTACCTAATCATAGTACTCAGATATGCAAAACCTCTAAGTTGAGAGTCTTGAAGGTACCACCAACTAGGCCATCAGAATAAACTGAAAGAAAAAAATATCTGGCTAATCTAATATATTAATAGACTAGTTGTAATCTTACATAAGCTATCTGGATTAGAAGTCTGAACAAAAAACTAGACAAAAGACAAGAGAATACTAAAGTACTGAGATTATACTAAGGTCTGTATAAACTCTATAAGAGTATAGTAGTTAAATAATATAACTCTAACTGCAAGTATTGATCAGCTATAGCAATATCTAATTTGGTTATAAAAATAGATACAAAAGGCTCTGGAGAATTTACATTAAAGATAAAATAGTTCTAAGTTTGAAATAATAATCTGAACATCTAAATATGATCTAGTAAATTAACAAAACTTACAGGTTTAAAGATTTTAAAGTAAAAAACCCAAGCAGAAGTGTTAGGTATAACAATTAGTAAAAAACCTTTAGTTGAATACTTTTTTTTTTTTTTTTTAAATATTAACGGTGAGGTCATGCCTTTAACTTTATTGAAATTAATGAGAAGCAACTCTCTCCGTAGATCACTTATACCAAAACTACAAAAAAACATTTGATTATTTCTCAACATTCTACTAAGTAAACCTTACT
>CAJVQA010008232.1:0-13125 GCA_910591915.1 Cetraspora pellucida | reverse complement strand
CTTTGTTACTTCTTCAAGAGCATCTAATAGATATGAAATTTTCTTTTTTCTTGATATTATTACCTTTCTACAAATATCAAGATCAAATTTCATTTTCTTTTCAATCATTTTTTTAATTAATACTATAAATTCAGATGAAAAGACAGAATAATCCATAAATTTTCGAATAAGATCATAACTCAAAGTATCTGATTTTAAATCATTAAAACAACCCTGGTAAAAGCTCGATACTACATCTGTTGGCTTCATTTTAAAAACAATAACTCCAGCCAAATCATTATAAACCTTATCTTGTTTAATTAAATAGTTAAAAGCTTCTATTAACAATATTCCTTTATCTTTAAGTAATGAAGATGAATAAGGAGTAAAAAGATTTAACTGTAGATTTTTTAAAAATGTTAAAGTAACTTCAGCATCAGCTTTAAATCCATTATTTTCTAATCTTGTAAAAGCCAATCTTTGTAAAATAGGATCTTGTGTAGTGTATAAAGTTTCTTTAAACAATCCAAGTTTCAAGCTTTCTTTTTTATCATTTGATAGAAGTTTGAATAAAAAATAATCTTTATTTTTCACTCTAAGAGCATTTACTAAAATTCTAATAATCTCAGCTTGATTTAATATTATTTTACCAATTTTAAAATCAATATAATTAAAAATTTGGTTGTATTCATCTTCTAAAATTAATCTAACAAATTCTAAAATAGTCCCAGTATCGATATTCTTAGGAATCATATTAATAATCTCATTAAAAATTGTTTTCTCATTATCCTTAAAATTTGAATGTATTAATTTAAGATATCTCAAAAAATACTATTTTTCAAATCAATCTTGTAATGGTTTTTTTGCAAATAAAATGTTTGTTAAAGTTTTGTTAAATGTCTTGTTTGTAAAAAATAATGTTTTTCATATATCAAAATCATCGATGATGTTTTGTAAAATTTCAGGAGGAAAAGAAAGATAAGCCATATTACTGAATTGAAAATAAAGATGATTCGAGTATATGATTAAATATAAGAAAATGTTGTTTACAGACTCCAAATATAGAAATTCCAAATACGTATAACCCAAACCTTTATATAACCTTCATTTTTTTATAACTATCCATCATTACTTTACTAAGAATTTTGAAACTAATAACAAATATGTCTGATACTGAAGAAATTTATGTTGTCCCATCTAGTTACGATTCTAACTATACAAATTATAGTAATGGAAACTCCCATCAAAAATACAAATACTATATCAATACAAGAACTGGTGAAAAAGTATTTTCATTTATCAAAGGAGGAAATAATCTTTATGAACATATTGAAGCCTGTGAATCACAAGAAAAACAAGAAAACCATGGAAATGAAATCAAGGCAATGATCAATTACTTTCAAACAAAATGTAATGAACATATTGATAATAGAGATGTTGTCCATGTCTATCTTGTTGTTCACCAAGATAAAAAATACTGCAGAATGCTTTTTTTTGTTGAAATTCGTAATCCAGATGAAACAGATAATAAAAAATTCACACATGATATTGTAGCTGTCACTTCTAGTGGAACAAATAAAAATGATGCTGATGCTGCTGATATGCCATCCAAAGTACTTCCTATAGCATTGACTGTATTTTATAATACTTTAAGACTGATTGCAAATGAACCAGTATTGGAAAGATACAAAGAGAAAAAATGCTACTGGGTTCATATCAAATATGAAATGTCAGCAGTTTATTTCACACAAGAATTAAACTTTATGGAATTCTTTGATTACAATAGCAAGAATGGTAGAGAGTTAAAATATACTGACACTATTAAAAAGACCAATAAACAGCTTAAATTGTTAGATAGTTTTGTAAAAGGAGATGTAGATATTATACAATATTTTATTAATTGGCTTTAATAATTTATTTTTACTATTAGTTTATTTTATAGAAATACTTATATTTTATTATCATAAAAACAAAAAAAAAAAAAAAGTTATTAATAAAAATCAAAAAACTAAAAAAGCCATCTTAACACTAAAAAAAAAAAAAAAAAAATACATATATAAGTGAATTATTTAAATTAAGTACCAAAAATGCATATATAATTAGTTATAATCTCTTATATAAGAAAACTTCTAAAAGCATCCATGTTTATATAATTTAAATAAAAACATCTTTTACTCAAAAACAATAACTTTAAATATATATATATATATATTTTACAAAGTTAACTTTTAAAAAAATTTATTTTATTAATTATTAACAGTCACTTAATTTTATCCTAAGTGATATTACTCAATTAAATAAAAAACAAATTAAATTGCTAAATCTTATATAACCAAAACAAAATATTAATTTAATTTTATTATAAAAACCATGCTTTGACCTCTAAGCAAAAATTAGTTATTATCAACCAAGATATTAATTTTAATTTTATAACAAATTTTAGTAATTAAATATAAAAATATAATTGGTATAATCTTAAATTATACAAAATATCAATATTATATCAACCAATCATATTATAAAATCAGATATAATATTGAAACTAAAAAATAACAAAATCACTTGTAATACATAATTTTACTTAGGAAATTCCTTTCACGCCTAATAAAACAAAATCATTGCAAACTTTTAGGATAGGATTATTTTTTACTCTTAACACTAACCTCATTCTAAATTAACGTGTTAACAGATTTCACATTATAACGCGTCTTCGCAATAAGTTAAAATTCTTTCGCGGCTATTAAATCTGACACGCAACAACAATATAACAATTATGATAATAACGCATAGTACGAAAACTATATTAAAAGAGATAAAAAAGGTAAAAAGGATGAAGAATGAATAATTAACTCAAATATGGTCTTAATTTGAAAGATTTTAAATAATATAATAATGTGTTGAAACTACCTAGTACTTTTCGATATTTGGCAAGTACCTTCTCAGTTTTCTTTTCCAATTCAACTCGATTTTGCAACGCCCTAAGCTGTACAAATGAAAAATGCAATTTACCAAGAAGGCCATAAATTCAAAAAGGGAAAACTTCTTAAACCGTGGTGAAATGTGAATTCCGTTCGAAGCATGAATAGATACGCTAACAACCCAATCACAGGATCGAGTGTGACAGCAAAATCATTACCATGTGCCATTGATTATGTAGCCGGGCACTATACAGAAAACCATCAAATCCATTAATAGAAGGAAAGATACTATAGTAGGGGATACTTTATATAGTTTCAATATTAGTTTAATAATGATTATATATATTTCTCTACAATAATACCCATATCTTTTTCAAATTTTGAATAATGAACCCTTAAATTAATTGTACCGGATTTTTTAATGGGTATTATAGCAGAGAATACTGAGTTCTTGTTAATTTTAACCCTAACATTTACCCAACGCAAACAAACTGTTTAATATAATTTGGGATTTAATTTTGATCACTGATTGACTCATGCCTCGAACAGGATATATTTACTTTTCACTAACCAAGAACCTTTTCTTACCGCTTGTTGGTATTGTTTCAAAATCTCACTTTTCTCACACATTCGCGTACTAATTGATTTTAGTTTTTCAGCAATCGTTTCAGTAGTTCTGCTTGATATATCAATAGTTTCTTTCATCTCTTTCGTTGACCTGGAACCGGTTATGGAGATTTTTTCGTTAAGATCCTTTATTAAAAGTAATTAAAGTAATTGAATTAACTATGAATTAATTACAATGCTATTTAAAGCAAAATATCGGTTTTTTTATACCAATTTCGAACATTCAAATTCGGTATTCAGCAATCATTCAACCAACTAATTTTGGTCAAATTAGCTTGAACTACTTTTCGTGGCAAAAATACCGTTCCTGATGGATTGTCGGTACCGATCTTGATGGAGTTAAAAAAAAAATTTATTTAAATACTGTTCCTGATAGGGTTTTAAAAATTACCCTAATCCTAACTTTTTTCGTATACTTCGCTATAGCTGTGTAGTGTTTTAGAGGCTTTTATAGAACCCTATCAGGAATAGTACTGAAGATCCATCAGGACGGTATTTTTGCCTTTTGGTGCTCTAATAAAAATATAATCTCGCTCAGACTTCACTCTAACATAATTCAAACATAACCCTAAACCAATCCTAACTTCGAAATCTGCTTAAAATACAGGCCGACGTCGACAAATTTGGACATGGTATTTTAGTAAACACAATCACGTGATTTGATGACGTCAGATTTGCCTTGCCAAATCGAAATTTGCAGATCATCAAAAATCCCTCGATTTCGGATGATTCCTTAACATTACTCCAGACATCGGGATGGTTTTACAAATCATTTCCTAACGATCGAGCAATATCTTTTTTTTTTTTTGATGATTGCAAATTTAACAAAATGCAAATCGCGATAACCATGTCCAAATTTTACTTGTTATTACCGTATAGCGCAACTTATAATATCCCCGTAAAATAATACCCCCAGTAATGATACAAATCGAAAATCGAATTAATCGATTAATTGACTAATCGATTAGCCGACTGGTCAATTAATCAACTGAATATCAATCCGACTATGTCCATTGCTAATTTACGTCATTTTACCAAGTTTCATTTATTTATTTTTATTCAACTAATTGATTAGTCGATTGACCAACTAATCAATTAGTTGAATAAAATGATAAAACACCTAATAGATTGAAAATTTTTAATCGATTTGTATCGCTAGCCCCAGTGTTGGGCATTGGACATATGTCCAATGCCAACACTGGCTAGCCACCATTATTAAAACCCGGGTATTAACACCGTCCTACCGTTCTATTTATTGAATAAGACCCGGGGTATAGCTAAATTAATTTATTACTTTTCATAATACCCATTTTCATACAAAGTACCCACGGGTACTATAAGCAGTGCTATACGGTATGTTCAAATTTGATTGGTTGAATTATCCAGGTTTGATTGTTATCCCTTAAACCGTTTTCCAGGCAAATTGCCTGGAAATTTCATGATTGATCTGTGATTAAGCTATCAAATTATATTGGATTGTAGTCTAAATCGTAGTTAGTTTGGCGATTTAAGTTACATTGTCCAAATTTAATTGGTTGAATATCCGAAATTAGTATGAAAAACCGATATAATCATAATTATAGATCAAAAACTTTTGTATAACTAATCTTTCAAACCTTAGCAATCTCATCTAAATCGCGGAACTTACGTATGTTCAGATCAAGAAGCGTTGCCTTTTTGTTAATTACATTCTATTAGACGTAACAAATGTTAGACGTATGAAAAGGGTAATAAGGAATCACGATTACAACGTTTTGAGCGTTCAATAGTTTTCAGCTTACGCGCAAATATAAAAAATCTTTTTCATGCTGAGAGCATCGATTAGATAGCTCTTCGATGAGTTCAGTAATATCACTGTATATAAATGCATTTCATGTTAATTTTGAGTACGAAGAATAACACATGGCAAAATATTTATCTAGAATTTGTCTCGCCTCAGATCATCATCATCTTCACTATCTATACTTTCATCTTCGGAATCAGAGAAAGTTTCCATAATGTGTCCTTTATATTTCAATAAATCTATGAAACATATAAAAATAATAATAAAGGAAAATTCAAGGTTATTGTGCAATGTAAAATTTGTGCAAAATAATATTGGTATAGAATAATTTACCCCTAATTGGTCTCTTTTTTTCTGTTGCGAAAAATCTTATACTGTTTAGGAACCGTGATTTATCTTCAACGAGAGCAGCACCCAAAATGAAACTTATTTCATTAATTTTGATTTCAAATCGTTTCCACTCTGGATCTATTTGAGTTTGCACGTAATAATATTTATAAGTTTAATTAACATATTATTGAACGCATTTAATATTCCTTACCATTATCATTTTTTGATTCAGAATTAATATTGTCCATGATATCCACATTATCAACAAGCCCAATTTTTTTGTACTCGATATTACGAAACCTGTCCAATAATTGACGCTTTCTAATATCTTGTATTTTTTTATTCTTCCCTTGATTACTAATGTCATCAAATCTCGGCTGATCTACTTCGATATCATCAAACTCTAAACTTTCATTGTTTGACGATTCATCTAAAGGAGTTTTAAAATGTTTGATACACCATTCCTGATCTTCTATCTTATCAACGCTGTTATAATACAGTACATGATTAGAGATCTGGAAAATCAAAAACCGAATAGATTCATCCTTGCACGCTATATCTTTAAATAAAAATAGATGTGGATAATCATGATATTTGGGTATAGCTTCAAGGTTCATTTGTATTGAAAATCCATCCACCGGTAAAGTTGGGATACTTGCTTGATTTACTGGAAAGGATGGTAACACGCCGAATTTATTAACATCAAAATTCATGATGTTACGCAATTTTGGTCGATTGATAAAATTATGTTTATTTTTAGATTTATGTTTTCTTTGCCTATGAAAAATGCGTCGTGGCGATGCAGTTGATTTTACCGAGGCCGGAATTGTTCGTGATAATCTGTTTAATGATTGAAATAGATTATCGTTATGGTCTTCACTAAGACAATCATCAGTCACATTTTGAGATTTTGAACGTCGAAAAGTTTTTTTTTTTTTGTCTTTTGATTTTGATTTTTTAGAAAGTTTGGGTATTAATGCATTAACATTGGTCAGTGAATTTTGTGATATTGGAGTTTCAGGTGATATATATATAATCGGAATGTTCTGATTCACGGATGGTGTAGGCTCTATATTATATAAAAAAAGCAACGTGAAGACCAAAATAGCAGACACATTTATAGAGCAACAGCAAAAAAGCGTGTAATCTTCACCTTGTTCGTCTGCACTTGAACTATTACTTGAAATGCTCTTTGATTTTAATCGTGACAACTTTGCAGTGATCCGATTTTTTTTTTTCCTCCTTGTTGATTCAAATTTGGGACTGTTTAATGGTTGGTTTGGAATTAACGGACAAGCGGTATTATGATTAACGCTGACATCTGTATCGATTGTAAGAGTGGGCAGCGTTCCAGTATTAGTACTTGACATTTTAAGGTTGAGAACAAATATCTGTACGAAGTCGACCATGAGAATACAATAATATATATATATTACTATATTGCAGTATTGTGTTATGAAAATAGCACTACCAGTGCCTAAATCCGAATCGACTATTGTAATGTAGGTCAAATTTTCAATTCTGGTCAGAAATAACTATGAGCGACGGAGGGAAACGTGTAAATTGGGGAGTAAATTGGTTCGCCTTATCGGGCTCAACCCTATCGATTAATTATGTGTAAAGTTGATCATTTTAAGTCTCTTCACCAAGATGTGCTTGGTCATCAAACGGGGAAATTTTATGATTTGGTGACTAACGCTAAATCACATAGCAGATAAAATAAAATTTTTCAGGGGGATTTACTAATTTCTCCCCCAAGAACTGATTGGTTGTACTAATTATTCACTTATGGGAGTAATTGCAAATCTTCAGTACTTCGATAGTAAAACTGGGGCATCCCTGAATCCGATAAGGTTAATGAATTCTCTTTCCGTTATTCATATAGATATTTGAATTACGCAGATCATGTACTTTAATCCGGAGATCGAATCAATCAAATCAAGAACTCGTGTAGTAGTATAATAATTGAAAAACAGTATGTTTTATTTAAATAAATTTGATGTTCTAAAAAAATACTAATGAAATAATGAAAATGAATCATTCTATCTAATAAAAAAAATAAATATACGAATCAATCACCTAATCAATATGTAATGCAATGTTGTTAATTTTTGCATCTAGTGGGATTTTTATGGCTTTCCAATGGAATTTTATAATTATACTTGTCGGCCAAACCTGGATAAATCCCAAACCTCAAAGAAACAATTGCTATTTATAAAAAATTAACTGAAAATGAGTTTGCATGTTACGAATCCATATATTCTACATAATCTAATATTTTGTTTGTTTAGGCCAGAGTTTGAGATTTGGGCGTAGACAAACCCAAGCTAGGCGGCAAGTATAAATTTACAATCGTAAAAAGGCCCAGTAATATTATTGCGTCCGTGGATCCGGTTAACCACCAATTCAAATACCGATATAATACATATTAAAGTTTGCTGCTAGGTTTCAAAGTCGGCGGTAGTTCCTCTGGTATTTCACCACCACTCGTAACGGCTTTACAAAGATGTAAGGCCACCGCAAATTGATCAATATCCATGTACCCATCTTCATCCCAATCTGCCAATTTCCAAATCTTTGCTAATACAGCCTTTTCTAATCCTGTTTCCATCAATACCGGTTTAACTGATTCTCCGCTTACTTTACCATTATTTGGTTTCATAGCATTAAATTGTGCTAGAGCTTCTTGTTTGTTAACTGCTGAGAAATCCCAGTAACTTGGTGGTAGATCTAATCGAGCGTTATTTTTCACTGTTAATGTCATATCGAAAGGATTACGTTCAGATGCTGGTAACATTCTATTTCCTTGCGGGACTTTAGACATAAGTTTTGGTAAATCGCTAGACAACGCCTAGTATATAAATCGTTAGTTGTTATTATTAATTTGACAGATATTTTTAATATTCTTATATGCAGATCTTACTTACATCATCAACCTTGTCAATAAGTTGAGATTTCAAGCTGTTGAATTTATCAAATTTGTATACACTAAGACCAGCTTTAAATCGCTCCAGATTTGGAAAATCGCCAGGTGCTAAGTGATAACGGTGTTGAATTTTTACAAATTCTTTATCTAATTTTTCAATAAGTTCCTTTTGTTTGGATTCCTTGCCAAATATAGAGGGCATTTCTTTTTTCAAATGTCCAATGATATAAGCATGCACCTATTTTAATGATAAAATTTCCTTAAATTTTCGTATTATTCTTATGCATATCTGATTTGAGATGATATTTGATTAAACATTACAGTCCAGATATACATAGCAAATCTTAAAATTCATGAGCATTATTATTTTATATTGTCACAAACCTTTGAAATTCTCGCTCGCTTAACAATCTCATTGATTTTTCTGATAGTAGCGTTATGTGGTAATTCACGGAGACTTCTGAGCAGATCTTTTTGCTCAGCATCAAGTAATGTTCTACAATCATCGAATGAATTAGAAGGTTTATCTGACCAGAATGACCCAAGATAAACTCGCATTACTTCAGGGGTCTGGACAACTTTTCCCAGTGACCACATCATAGCACCATACCTTTATTATAGAATTTAATAAGTTAGTTGTTGGTATTTTAATTAATTGGATATCAGAAACGCGTCTAGGTGAAGAATACTTACACACGCATCAATTGTTGACCATCAACCATATCGGCTTTGTTAAGTAACACTCTGACCTTTTCTTCTTGTCCTTTCAATGAAGTGATCGCCAATTTGAATTCATTTGAAATATCCAATTTGTGAGAGTCAAAAAATAGTAAGATCAAATCCGCTCTTTCAGCGAACCATTCGATCACAGAGGTAAAGTCATACCCGCGGTCAAGTCGTTGTTTGTCGCCAGCTAGAATACCAGGAGTATCAATTATCGACATATTCTCAAGGATAGGACTTGGAAATTGTGAAACCTACTAATTAAATAATTATAAAACGTTGTCGTTGCTATATGATTACCAAAAATATAACAAACCTGAAATCGCGTTAAAAATGCTTGTCCAAATTTATTGAGTCCTCGAAAAGGTAGGTGTGAATCTACGGCTGCAGCATTGCCAGGAATGATCTATTAAAATACCCAATGATAAATAATTTGATAAAAAAAAAAAGTAAATTATAGTTTATAAACCTACAAACCTTTTCTTCCACCCCACCCATTACAGCAACAAATCGATCCGTCTAGATTGAAAATATAAATAAGTATATATACTTATCAACTAATGTCTTTTGAACAGCTTTCCTGCCCTTGTTTAAGAGAGATATATATTATCAAAATTCGCGGAAGGGCAGTCAAAGCTCGCTTGTATCATCCCTTCTCATAGATGAAAATGAAAGTTTGCCTAACACTCACCGTTGGTTCTACACCGATGTGACTTCCTAGAAAACAAAAATTAATTTTTGTAACTCCAAACCCATATTTGACCTTAATAAATAAAAATAAGAATAAAATAAAATAAATATATAAATCAACGAACCAGGATACTCTTTTTCTAATAAGTATTTTATGAAAGTGGTTTTTCCAGTCGAATATTGTCCCATGAGTAATATGATAGGTTTTGCTTCTATGTCACTATCTGTTAGCGGAGGTGAATGAAATCCCTCAAAATTATAAGTAGTTTCAAGAGACTTGATTTTTTGACTGTAAATCTTTTTCAAGCCTTCGATAACGGCTTGGTACTCATCATTACTAAAATTCTTTGATTCTTGGCTGGAATTTGCCATTATGTGACTTTACAATGTAAAAAAACTTAGAGAAAGACTTGAATAAAACCAAAAAAACTCATGTTTTCCATTTTATTAATATAACAATCTGCAATCTAATTTTTATGATCCTCGGGCGCACATGCATAACTTTAAAGGTACGTACGACGTACATACATACGCTAACAGGAGGAAACGTTGATGTTACACAAGTGATTTTACACACGGTGTGAAACACAAAAAATTTATTTTACAATACTTGAACAATCTTGACCAGTCCGCTAGATTATAATCCAACACCATTTTTATTATAATCATAACATCTACTAGCGGACTGATCAAGATTGTTCAAGTATTGTAAAATAATTTTTTATGTGTTACACGCCGTGTGTAAAATCAATTGTGTAACATCAACGTTTCTTCCTGTTACATACGCTGGGGTGTAAGCGGCATAATCAAGATTTTTTATAATAACAACTTTTTTTTTCGGTGTTAAGGTGACCCTCTTTGGTCATTGACTTTATTGATACTTTCTTGAAGCATGACTTTACACATTTGGAATTATCACAGAATGAGAGTACAACTGGTTACACGTATAACTTTTCTATATTACTTATTTAAGGAGTCCGCTTAAAGGTTCTTTATCAATTGTCATACCTAACACTTCTGTTCAGATGTTTCATTTTAAAAACCTTCTGATTCTGTATTCTTGTGCTAATTCATCAAATTATAAAGGTGTTCATTCATAGTTTGGATTCTTGTTTCAAACTTTAGAATTATTTTATTCTTGAAGGTAAACTTATTAAAGTCTTCTGTATTTTATTTTATTTTTTTTTTATTTTAAGTAATCATGTTAGTATTTTATTAGAATTCTTGAAACTATACAAATTATATAGAAATTTTCTAATACTTAAATTCAATATTACCTGGTTGCCTAAATGGTACCTAAATGTGATCTGTTGCACTACCTTAATTAGAAGTAAACTGCTTGTCTGATTATCATCTTATAATAGAATACAAACAATCTGATAATATCTTTTTATAAAAAAAACAAAAAATAAAAAAAAGAATTTTATATATAAAAAAAACACAAAAATATAGAAGTAAATAATAAAAAATAAAAAATAAAAAAAGAAAGAAAATAAATGAAGAAAAAAAAAAATTATAAAACTTGTAATTTACAAATATTAGATAATCATAATTATAAACTTATATTGGGTTTTAAAAATTATAAAATTATACTAAATGGAAATAACTTTATTATTTTTCTATTTATTTGAATTATTTAATAAAAAACTATAATAGAAAAAAAACTTTGACTTGTTTATAAAGAACTAATCTATAATATTGATTAGTCTGTAAACAGTATTAACAGATTTCTAGTAGCTCAAAACATGTATATAGTTGTATTTATATTACTGTATTATTCTAATTTATATTATTAACAAATCTATTTAGAAAGTAAATACTGTTGATTATTTAGTAATTTATATATTGATCTTTAGAAAGAGATAAACTAAATTATTTACTTTTTATAAAATTTTTCTTAAAAAAAAGTAAAGACAAAAAGTAAACTAACTTTATAGCCTCTGTAAGTTCTTAACTTTTTAAATATTTCTTATAAGTTTTACAGTTATATAGAATTAATATATTCAACTTTGTTGTTTACTTAATAAAAAACTTTGTCTTTTACTAACTATTTTTTTTATAGTTTTAAAATGCTTTTAAACTATTATTAAGAACCTATAATTTTTTTTAACTCCATTTTGATATTCAAATATGCATATACAATATTTTAAAAAAGTTTTTATAAAATTTAATATATTAACTATATTATTTTTCTATAGTTCAATTTTTTGGAAAGTTTGATTTAGATAATTGTTAATTTTTTTTTTATTAAACTAGTCTTTCTACAACTAGAGTTTTTTATTCAATATATAGAACACAGGAGCTTATGACTTAATTACTTTAAAGAAACAATCTTATATTAGAGAATACATCTAGCTATATATATACTTTTGGTATTTAATTTAAGTAGCCTACTTATATATAGGTTTTACATTAGCTACTATACCTGCAATCCAATTAAAAATATTGTCTATTTAAACTTTTTATACTGTAATTCAACTGTATTGCTAGATTATTTTCAATATTGATATTAGTTGAGAAAATCTAGATGCTTACTCATATCTTTAGAATATTTATTTTATTTTATATAATTTATTCTCAAGATATTATTACTAGAGCCTTCTATATCTCAATTTATAACTAATCTAGTTTACAACTTTTGTGAAGTTTATATAACTTCAGTATTCTTTTTTTACAATCTCATCAATATTTTGTCTATTTTTGCAAGTTCTTCTATATTACCAATTTAGTTAGTTCTGCATGATATAACTTAATATCTAAATTAATTAGTGGCCAGATTGATAAACCTCCTATTTAGAGATTTTTGTCTATACAGATTATCTGCTTTAGGTTTTCTTCTTTAGATCAAGTTCTTTATAAATAGTATTGTTAAAAGTTGTGCTACTTCTTTACTTAGTATTTTTAAGCAAACTTTTTATCTGAATATATACTTTTTAAATTTATTTGTGTAATATTGCATAGTTTTAAAGTTAGTTTTAATATAACCAGAATTTTTTTTTTTTTTTTAAAGTGAGGTTTTGTCTTTATCTTTATTATAATTTGTATTAAGAATCCACAAGGGGAATCTTTAATCATAGGTCAAGTTTACAAATTGTTTACAAGAATGAGACTCAGACTATAGATGTACTAAGACTACCTAGTTTCATCTA
>CAJVQA010008231.1:0-13126 GCA_910591915.1 Cetraspora pellucida | reverse complement strand
TATATCAAACATATCTTATTTATTTTATTAATAGTAGTTATAAAATATCTTGTATATATAAAAGATATAGGCCATTACATCTACTATATAGCCAAAAAGTATAAAAGCAGCAGATATAGACCCCAAGTTCAACATCAATTCTTCATACTCTTTTATTAATAAATTACTATTTTATAGTACCCAAACTAAACAGTTATTAGTATTCTCATATACTTTTAATTGTAGTCTCTTTTGTAATTGCAAATTGTCTTAAATCTTCTTGTTATGTTTTCTAAAATAAAACACCTTTCAACTTAGTTATAACATAGTAACAAGTGAGGTTACAAAAAGTGTTCACTGTTTAAAGTTACTCTAGTTACCTACTATCTTAAAAGAAGTAGATATAAGATAACAAATTAGTGATAACTGTGAGATCATCTACTCTTTTTTGTCTAAAATTTGAAAAAATAAGAAAGTAACTTTAGCTTTATGGAACATTTGCCTCTAAGTAAAGTCAATCAATTTTGCTCTGTTTGAGCTGAAATTTATATATATACTTTTTGAAGGATTCTATATCTTTTCTACTAAGCTTATCTTAGAATGAAAACTCTACTGGAACTCGCAATCATACTGACAGTATTTTTCTTCTTCAGAAAAAGGATCTGCAAAGACTATTGGTTATATGATCTACATCATGAAACCAAATCAAAAATTGAATACTGAAACTACAAAACCAAAATTGAACTAATACTTGATGTCTAAAAGAGGTATTGCAACTGCACAAATATCTGAATACATTGAAAACACTTTTGCTTGAAAAGCTTCCTCTTATAAGAAGTTTCTTGAACAAAAATTAAAAAAATTAGTTAATTCTACTGAACAAGAAGATGAAACTTTTGTTTTTTTTTTGAAAACTCTTGAACTTGCTGACTATTATTTTATTCAATTGAAACAAACCCAAGTTTCTGATCCTTAGAAAACATACAAATATATAATAATCTTTTATTTATTATATGAACTTTAATTTTTAGAGATATGTATTAAAAATATTTATACATTAAAGAGAACATTTAGCAGGATCTCTTTTGAGTCAAATAGATGACTCTTGTAATATTTGCTACCCAGTAACTACTTTTATTTCCCAAAACTTTTGAAATTTCTATCAGTGATATTATATACAATACTCTGTTAGTGACTTTTCTAACAAATCATTAGAATATTTCTAATAGATATCTTCTATTTATATTCAGTTTAATCTATCTCAATTGAAAACACTATTTTTAAATTCATTTTTAGTTTTATATACACCTGTTCTTCTGATAATATTATTGAAATAATTAATAGTATAGCTAGTTTAGCTGTATATACTAGTTGCTTTTACAAAAACCCTTTTTTTTTAACTAACAAAAATTTTGAAGACAATCACTTTTATAATGATTTTGAAGATTATAGTGATTTATTTCAAAACCTTTTCTTTCTAACAACTTCTAACTTGACACAATCTAGTTCTATATTATATCTTATACTTGAAACTGCTAGTCAACTTATCAATACAATAGCTACTAATTAACAAATCTTAAACTTCCTAAAGGAAAATGAAAAAGAAAATATGTTATTAAGAATTGAACCATTCAAAGGAGATGGAACTCAAGTCCCTCTTATTTGAATTGAAGATTTTGATAAAGCTTTTAAAACAAACAAATGGAATTTAGCTAGAAAAAAAGATATCCTTGCTGCCTTCTTAAGAGATAATACTGATGATTGGACTACTACTGTTCCCAATTATGCTAATGCAGGAACAATTTGGAATCATGTAGAAACAGCTTTTACAAATATCTTCTGCATCTAATGATGGCAAAATAAATGGCTTAAAGACTTGGATATCTTACAACAAGGACCAGAAGAATCTGTAGACTTTTACTACAATAGATTTAAAAAATTAATTAAATGAGTTGATACTAGAACTCTACTTCAAAATGCACAGAAGTTATACTATTTCAAGAAAAGATTATGTTTAGCAACTCTACTTATTCTTCTTATTCATAATCCTGCAAACTTAAATGAACTTCTTCAACTTGCTAGAACTCATAAACAAGAAACTAACTTCACTACTAATGCTAATCCTGGCTTAACTAATTCTAATATTGCTGTATATGAAAAGAAAATAGAACAACTGACCAAACAAATGAATTAGATATCATTAAATTATGCATCTATTGCATCTGCTTTAAGTGCTCAAACTGAATCACAAACTCAATATCATTTAAACCAACCTAGGCAATTTTACCAAAAACCAAAACCTGTTAATAATCTGAAACCTAATAACTATCCAAGATTTACTAATAATTTAAGACCTAATATCATTTGTTATCGATATAGTGAACATGGACACATTGCTAGAGACTGTATGGCAGAATGATTATCTACTAAAGAACAATATTATCAGATGAATGCAAAACTACAAACAAATAGAAAAATTAACTATGCTGCTGTAGAAGATAAAGAATATTATTCAGATAAAGATGAAGTTTATATTATTACTTACACTCCTCATTCGAAATCTTATAATACTAATTGAAAAGTACAAAAAGAAGCCCAAAGAGAAACTCAAAAGAAATCAGAATCTTAAAAGGAGATTAAATTAAGAAACAGAACTGTATTTCCTGATGAACCTGAATTGGAAAACATGGTTGATGAACCAATTAAAGTTCTTAAACTTCTCAAAACTATTAGGAAAAGAAATCAAAAACTTTCTTCTATAATTGACCAATTGGAACCTTATAATATCTCCAAAGACTTCTTGAATAAACAAGCTCAAGCTACCTATAGACAATTATTGCAATATCCTAACTAACATAAAAACCTTGCCCAAACTATGAAAAGAGGTAATGCACCTATTACTAAAGCAAACCATATAGAATTAGGATCCAAACAAAAGATAGTAGCAATGAGATATTATATAAACATTAAAGGACAGCCAGTAGTAGTTATCCTTTATTCTGGTGCTGCTGTTAGTATAATTACAGCTAAATTAATGAAAAAACTTGAACTAAAGATCAACTAAGAATTAAAAACTATTGTTGTTACTGCTAATGAAGCTAGAGAAAAAGCATTAGATTCTATTACTGATGTGAAGATCACTCTTTAAAACATTATAATTCCTATTAACTTACAAGTAATTGAGTCAAAAGATAAGACACTTTTGTTAGGAACTGATTGGTTTAACAAGTTTAGAGCAAATCTGAACTTCAATAATCATACTTTGAAAATTAAATACTTAGGGAAAAGAGTTACTATTTATACAACACATGTAAGTGAAGAGCCAGTACCTGAAGAATTTGAAGAATTTACTAATAAAGACAAATGGATTGATGAAATTGAACAAGATGATGAAATGGAAACTTATTATACTAAAGAATGAGGACAAGAAGATGAAACTTTATTCTATAACTTCTAGATTGAAGTCATTACTAAAAAGAACCCAGCAGCCTATATTGCTCTTATTGCTGAAGTTGAGGTTCAACCTTCTACTATGCAAATTAACACTTCTCTCACTAACTCTGAGAAAAAGATTGTAGAGAAAATTCTTCTTAATAACTATTACATTTTTGCAAAAAATATATCTGAGAAAGGACAAACCTTAGAACTAGGACAAACAAATGAAGTTTGTCATGAAATTCATACTTTAGATGCACATTTAATTAAACAAAAAGCCTATAGAGCTTCTTCAGATGATCAAGAATTCCTTAAAAAAGAAATTAAAGAAATGAAAAAAAGAGGCATTATTAGAGAATCATGTAGTTCATGGTCCTTATCTAAGAAAAATGGCAAAAAGAGACTTTGTATTGACTATTGCAAGCTAAATGCAGTTACAGAAAAAGATGTCTATCCCCTTTTTGATATTAATAAAATCTTATCTGTCTTTAAAAAAGCCCAATAGTTTACTAGCTTAGATCTGATTAGTGGATATTGGCAAGTAGCTGTAAATAAAGTTGACAAAAAGAAAACTGTCTTTATTACTAAACAAGGCACCTATAAATTTAATGTAATACCTTTTGGACTATGCAATGCACTTGCTACTTTCCAAAAATTAATGAACAAGATTCTATGACTATTTATCAACAAGTTTGTTATAGTATATTTTGATAATATTACCATATACTCAAAAATATTTAAAAAACATTGTCAACATTTGCAACTGTATTTAAAGCTTTAAAAGAAGCTAACCTGAAACTAAATACAGAAAAATGTTTCTTTTTCTTAAATAAATTAAAATTTTTAGATCATATTGTCAGAAAAGATAGAATAAAACCTAATAAAAAAAAAGATTGCTAAAGTGAAAAACTTTCTAACACCTACTAATATGCAACAAATTAGAGAATTCTTAGAACTTGCTTCTTATTACAGAAAGTTTATAAAAGAATTTTTGAAAATCACCAAACCTTTAAATCTTTTATTACAAAAAGACCAACTCTATTAATAGGATAATAAACAACAAAAAGCTTTCCAGATCCTTAAAGATCATCTTATCTCTGCACTAATTTTATAGTATTTTGACTTCCATCAGCTTTTCTATATTTATACTAATGCTTCACAATCAGGCTTAGGAGCTGTATTAGCTCAAATAGACAAAGATAAAAGAGAACATATCATAGTATATGCTAGCAGAAGCCTCTCAAAAGCAGAACAAAACTACTCTGCTACAGAATTAAAATGTTTAGCTATAGTATGAGCAGTTGAGCATTTTTATCAATACTTAGAAGAAACCACTTCTATGTAATTACTGATTATGTAGCTTTAAAATGGCTTAGAACTACAAAATTAACTGAAAAAAGAGCCAGATAGATTATGTGTCTAGAATTTTATAATTTTACTATAATCCATAGAGCTGGAAGAAAACACAATAATGCTGACTCATTATCAAGAATATATAAGTTAAATGAATCATCAGAAAAAGAATATGAAGTAAACTTGTTTGATTTACTTACTGAAGAAGAAGCTCTTGAAGCTGCTCTTCAAGAAAACCCTATTACTATTCCAGTAGATTGAAATGAAAAAAAAATTTTTTACCTTACTGAAAAACCTAAAGAAATTAAAAATTACCAGACTACTAAAGATTTTTATTTTATAAACAACCCTTAGAGTAATGTTGAATCTCTAAATAGAACAAAAATGCCTCCAACAACTAATCTAGATATAGAAAAAGAACCTAAAATACATAAAGGTATCCAAACAGTACAAGATCTAGAAATAGTTAAACAAACATTATATAACAAACTATCTCCTACCCTTCTTGATAGTATAAGACCATATAAATGAATGACTTTCTTACCTAATGGAATAGAATATAATAACCAGTTCTGTATATAATATTATATTGAACTTATTAGCAAACAATTTGGTATTAAAGATAAAAACAAAGAACTTGCCCGAGACTGGAAAGGTCTCTGTGCACAATGTTGATGTAAAAATAAACTACATAGCCCTTGTGATGAATGTCCAACCTAATGATGCTGTCTGAAACTTAATAGTTTCAAATTAACTGAAACCGAAACTAGTTTTATCAGTTTCAGACATAATTTATTTTTTTAAAACTAGTCTAAAATTCGAAACTATACTGAAAGTCTAAAACTATCTAAAAGCTTAAAACTATATTAGAAGTTTAAAACTATATTATATATTCAAAACTATATTAAAATCATAAAACTATACCAAAAGCCCGAAACTATTATAATTCAGATCCAGATATCTGATAATTATCCAGATAAATGCTTAACAAATTGAAAGTTAAAGATAAGAAAGTTTGTATTATAAAATATTTTAATAGCTCTTTATGATTAGTGTTAGGATAAGAAAATTTAGATTATAAAATCATTCTAACAGCTCTTTAAAGTTAGAATTTAGTATTTTGATTATAGATATTTGTATTATATTAAAACTTCATAGAGAGTTTTTTTTTGACATATATTAGTCTTTTTAATAATATGGTATATCTAATTCACATAATTTACATATGCAATACATATTAATTATTCAATATGGTACTTAAATAATCTTTATTAATTAACTAATTTTTTACTATTTTATTAGTTTTTCTTTTAGTGATAGACTTCAGTGTGAGAACTAAACAAATCTATAATCATTATATTGAAATAGTGTATGTTATTGTAAAGAATACAAACAATATATAGTAATGATCTATTATATTTTTGTTTGTGTATATGTAACATATATACAGTATGTACATAGTACATAGCTCTAGCTTACTAGAGTTATATAAATTAAATAGTAGCCTTGTGCATATATGCTACAATCATGATACATATACTAATTTAGTTAGACACTCATTTATACCAAAAAGAGAAAAGGCATAATTCATTTCATCAATTACCAAAAACTTACTACTTTGGATAGTGATCAGTAGATTTGTCTAACAACTTATTATTAGAAGTCAATTGCTTCTAGCTAAGTATTGCATAATTAAAGAACAAATTCTTTAAAGTTTATAAAACATACAAGTTTATATTTGCTTTTGGTTGCATATTATATTATTTATATATTTTTTATTTTAGTTTTATATGAAAAAAATAAGAATATTATTATAACTGTTTATCGCTATTAATATCTTAAATTAGTATTAGCAATATAAATTAGAACTAACTTATAAAATACTAATAGCTTAGATATATTCAATAGTGTATATCTACAACTTCTCATATTCGAATAACTTAGATTTATTTTTAAGAATTTTTCATTATGCATTTATCAAGAGTTTCCATATTGATATTAAAATACATATATAATTAATGTGTACGTACATGTATTGCCAGTATATAATGTATTTAGTGCAGGTATTAAATAGGATACTAAAAATAATAAAGAAAAGAACATGTTAATATATACCGTTGGCTTGAATAGTTTTGAAGTGACCAAATTATCATGTGTAACATGTGATTAATTTGAAAATAGATTGAAGTCAGATTTTGGATCAGACTATATTTATTTTATGATGTAAATTATTAGTATAATATTCATTAATTTAAAAGCTAAAGTGGTAATCAATAAATGATGTAATAAGATTGAGTCAATTTTGTATTTATAAGCAAGAGAAAAAATTAAGAACTAATAAATGCTTTTTTTTGTCAAAACTAATACTTACCTGATTATTTTGCAAAGACTAAATAGATAGCCAAATCCCTAATTAAGTATGTATATAATGATAAGCTAATATAAAACAGTAGAGAAAAGAACATGTTAATAAAAAAAATTATTTAATATATATTATTGGCTAATATTTTCGAAGTGACCAAATAATCATATGTAATATGTGATCAATTTGAAAATAGATTGAAGCTATATTTTGGATCAGACTATATTTATTTTATGCTGTGAATTATTAGTATAACATTCATTAATTTAAAAGCTAAAGTGGTGATCAATAAATGATATAATAAAGTTGAGTCAATTTTGTATTTGTAAGCAAAAAAAAAATTAAAAACTAATAAATACCTTTTTTTCAAAACTAATACTTACCTGGTTACATTGCAAAGACCAAATAGATGGCCAAATCTCTAATTAAGTATGTATATAATGATAAGCTAATATAAAACAATAAAGAAAAGAATATATTAATGAGAAAAAATTATTTAATACATATTGTTGGCTTGAATAGTTTCGAAGTGACCAAATAATTATGTGTAACCTGTAATCAATTTGAAAATAGATCGAAGCCATATTTTGGATCAGACTATATTTATTTTATGATATAAATTATTAGTATAATATTCATTAATTTAAAAGCTAAAGTGGTAATTAATAAAATGATGTAATAAGGTTGAGTTAATTTTGTATTTGTAAGCAAGAGAAAAAATTAAGAACAAATAAATGCTTTTTTATTCAAAACTAATACTTACCTAGTTATTTTGCGAAGACTAAATGGATGACCAAATCCCTAATTAAGTATGTAGATAATAATAAGTTAATATTGATACTGTGCGAATAACACATGAATTTAAATATGCATATATAAGTATCTGATAATAATAGTTTGATTTTTACAATTTTTTTTATTTAAAGTTGTTTATTTCACATAAGCTACCTTTAACAACTTCTCAAAATTTATCTTCTGTAATTTTAATGACTTCATATGATTCATCTTCAATGGCTTCACATTATTCATCTGAAGCTGAAAGAGAAACTGAAAATGAAATATGTTCAAAACATCCTGAAGGAAGATCACTGGATCCTGTTTGGGAGCATTTTGCTGCAACTCTATTAAAATCACCTGGCCATTTTTCTGCAGTATGTAAATATTACAATACTCAATTTAGCTATAGGTGTTCAAATGAACTTGAGGTGCATCTTGCAAAAGAATGTGAAGGTAAAAACCTTGATGATGAAATAAGAAGCAAATATCTTGAAATTGCAGTTCAGAGACAACTATCAAAAGAAAAAACTAGTTCAAAAAATCAATCAAAAAAACAAAAAATAAGTATTAATGATTATTGGAAAAACGAAAATCAATTTTTGGCAAGTTCTAAGAAGGAAGCAATTGATCGTACAATTATTAAAGCCTTTGCTATGCATGGACTTCTGTTTTCCATAATTGAGAATCCATAGTTTATCAACATACTTAAATCTTTATAATCTTTGTATATACCACCTACTCATGAATATCTTTCTAATACATTATTAAATGAAGAAGTGATTAAAATTAATTGGAAGACTAAGAAATACTTAAAAACTGCAGATAACTTGATACTTGGTAATTAGCTTTAATATACTTATACAATACTTTAACTTATATAATTATATAATTGTATTAAATTTATATTATTTTATTTAGGATTAGATAGTTAGACGAATCCTCAGGATGCTTCAATTATAATTTTTTAATAATGACCCCTGATTATAAGGAATTTTTATATGCCCTTTGTGATTTGTCTCATGTTAGTCATACGGTGGATTTACTCTTTAATGAGATTGAAAAAATTTTAATTAAGATTGGGCCCAAAAAATTTATTAGAGTAATTTCTGATAATGCCTTGGCTATTGCTGCTACATATAGACAGATTAATCAAAAATATCTTTCTATTATTAATCTTTGTTGTATTGTTCATTTTGTTAATCTTATTAGTCATGATATTTTAAAATGTAAATTACCAGCATGTATTTTAAAATATTGCAATAAGATATGCCACTTTTTTAAAACTAGTCATTTAGCTGGAAGTTATCTAAAACGATATATAGATGAATTGAATATTAGCAGAGGTGGATTGAAGCTTTTTATAGAAACTAGATGGACATCTGCATATAAAATGGTTAATTCTGTGTTTAGACTTAAACTTGTATTAGAAAAGGTGATTTTTAATTTATTAATTAGCATAATTGATTTTATAAATGTTGCAAAGTGTAAATTTTTTTTTGTTTTGTAGCACACATTCTTATATAATATACTATAGTGCTAACACTAATATTTTGAATAATTTTAAGGTTTTAAATGATCATCCTGATGCTATTACCAACCAAGATGTACGAATAATTTTAAAGTCTCAAGGATTCTTTCATGATGTGGAACAAATATCCAAAATTTTTGCTCCAATTAGAGCTACAATTTTGCAATTAGAAAGAGTGCATTGTATAATAACAGATTGTTTTATTCAATTAGTTTGTTTAATTGTGACTATTTCTCATATGCCAAAAGAAAGAGATACGATTGCATTTCAAAATCAATGCATAGAAATTGTTAACAATTATTGGAATGAACTTGAAGCAGAACCATATATTTTAGTATATATGCTGCATCCTGAATATCAAGGTATATATATATATTATTCTTTAACATTTTTAGTATATTTATATTTGTATATTTAATAATTGAATTTTTTTTTATAGGCGCTGGTTTAAGAAAGAGAATATACATACAAATTACCCTTTATGCTGCACAATTATAGCAATTGATGGGATACAAAGATAAATTATCTGCACAAACTCTTATTGCTCAAATTATCAAATTTAAGGAAAAAGAATTTCCATACAATGTTGAATATGATAGCCAAGTGATGACACCTTTTATATAGTAGAGCTTTATTGAAGATAAGTTCGAAAATCTTAAAATTTTGGCCAAAAAAATTTTTGCAATAACTCCACATAGTGCATCATGTAAACACATTTTTTCTATTTTGGGTTGATTCTATGATAAAAAAAGACAACAATTGAGGTTAAAAAATTTAGAATCACTTACTAAAATCTGACATTATAATTTACTTAATATGTATAAAGAGCTATTATATAATGTGAAAAACAAAACTAAAGATGAATTAGTAGCATTGATTCAAAGGTCTTATCTGTTTGATGCCGAGGATGAAAATGATATAAGCGAAGACTATGAAGATGAAAATAATAGAGAATCAGATGATGATTTAGAGATTCCTAATCATCAAGTAGTAGTTCTTGTTATTAATAACATTGTAGATTTGCATTATCAAGAATTTAATCAAGTAGGAGATTTGTATGTCTCTAATGAAGACAATGTCAATTCTGATGTTGCTATGAATGAAGATCATAAATTTAATTTAGAAGAATTAGTTCAAGATCTTGAATAATATATATATAAAGTTATGATATATATTATATATATATATATATTAAATACACAATTTAAAAATAAATAAATTATATATTATCCCTTTATAAAATCACAATTAAATAAATAAGATAAAGAATATGTTTACAAACTACTATATAGAAGTATATAAATAATCGCATATATGCACTATATATATTGTATATATATTGACATAAGATTCCTCACTTATTACCAAGATAAACTAACTATTTCTAATGAACTAAGTAACCAGTATGGCCATTGTTAGTATAAAGGACCAAACTATACTAAATTACTAAAGCTAATTGTCGTAGTGCTGCACAATACCATGTAATCAGATCGAAATTTGCATGAATAGCATGATCACGATTTAATTAAAAGTCTAAAAGAGTGATTGCATTAATAATGTAGTAATCATTAGCAATTAGTATTGCATGAACAATGTAGTAATTATTAGCAATAGTAATAATATAAGGCATCCAAATAAGGGAAGTGCCTAACTTTGGTTCCCGATATCTCTAACTTTTATTATTAATAAATAGTATAATAGCCAAACGAGTTAAATACTGATAGTAGAAGTCAACAAATATAGTATTTTGGGTGACTTTGTGACACTAATTCATTTACTTTAATAATTAATAATTCATTATCAACCTGGTTCTTAGCAAATACATATACATACCTTACCATTTTGTTAATTACTTTGCTGACAACTTTCTCTAACTTAGTTAATAATTATTAAGATAAGCTATTTATTCTAATTTATCACTTGAAAACTTAAGTAAGTTATTAATTTCTTTTTATCATATTAATTAGTATTATATTTTAAAGTAATTTAGGAGTATAAACCACTCTATGACAGCATCAAATTATTAGCTTATTTTGCTCATTTCAAAAACAATCTAAAGCTATAATTACTTCATTAGTAAAATAAAATTCTATAAGTTGTTATAATCTATAGACACCTTATTCACAAATAGTTAGATTACAGAAAAGTCTATTTTATAGATAATTAATTCAGATAGGTTTAATTTTATAAAATAAACTTATCTGTGAACTAACTGTCAAAATAAGATACTGTCAGCAGTATCTAAACTAATACATATAATAATTGCTGGCCATTTAAAGTATTATAATAATTTAATTTACTATAATTATATGTAATTAAATGTGAAATAAAATACTGGGCTAATTTTTCCTTATCGACTTTGGCTTTGGTGTAGTCTTCTTGGCTACATCAATAATTAGCTGTAGTTGAATTGGTTTCAGGTAAGGAGTGAATTCATATTTTGCTTGAGTTTTAAAAAGAACATAATAAGTTCCTAAATCGGGATTAATGGCTAAATATTTAATTTCTGGAATTTTAAACAATAAGAATTGATACAATAAATAGCTAGTAAAATAGTAATGTAATTTAAGCTCTATTAGTCAAGAACACAGAAAAATGCAATTTTATTTAAAGTATTTGAAATTCCTATAAATAAAATCACACTTTTTTCATGTTCTTGCTGTTAGTGAATCATATGGATTCATTAAATATTTACTCCTATTTATGCAAATATGTAATATATTTTATAAATGTTTAAGTATATTGTTGCCATCATGCTATTTGTTGTAAACAAAATGGTGATTATAAAAAGAATAATTATATAGTACTTACACTTTATAAGAATTAGTTAAATAACTTTAGTATCCAATAATACGCATATATAGTATATGCACAGCTCTATAAATATAAGCATTTTAGATATCAACACATTCAATTGAACGAATTCAAAAATATATTTAATTTATGACATAGATATTATAAAATATTATAGTAATTTAAATAGCTGTAAGTGAATATGTGTATAGTTTTAGAGTTTTAATATAGTTTCAGGAATTTACTATAAATTTAAGATTTTAAATAGTTTAGGAATTTCAGTATAGGCTTAGATTTCAATATAGTTTCGGAATTTTAACAAGTTTCGGAGTTTTAAAAATTTGTTTCAGATATCTAAAACTAGTTTCAGTTTTAGTTAGTGACCTAATATAGTTTCAAGTAGCATCATTATAATGAATAGTCTTATCTAAACTACCTTATAGACTGGACCTCCTCTTGACTTTATTTTAATCATAACCAAAAACCTACATCTTTTTATATCAGCTTTAAACTTAATCAACTCAAAGCTTTCAAATCTAAATTCTTACTAAATAAGCTACCTACTCAATTCTTTTTTTATAACAGATATCCTCATATCTTTACCAATACTAATTGTTTCAAATGCAATCTTTCTAACTTATCTATACACTGGCACACATGCTCTAACATATATAATATTCTTCTTAATATTATTTATACATCTGTTCACCAAATACTTTTCAAGACTGAACTAAACCTATCACCTTCTCAACTTCACAAACTAGGTTCTAATATATGGCATCATCCATCTTTGATCACATATCATTTTAACACAATCTACAATTTATAGACATTATACTTAAAGAACTTATACCTAAATTACTTATTGAAGTTATTCGCAACTTTAATATACCTTCACA
>CAJVQA010008230.1:0-13127 GCA_910591915.1 Cetraspora pellucida | reverse complement strand
TTCGACTTAGCCGCCGTAGGTTACACGAGAATTGGAAGGAATTAGCGACAGACTCGCCGATTTGCCGCACAACACTAGCTATAAGTCCCGCTTTCTTAGCCAAGAATTCAGCCTTCTCCTTTTTAAGTTCATTATTCTCTGCTATAAGCTTGGAAATCTGTTCTTTTAATAAATTAATTTTGGATTGTGTATTTGCCATTTTTTATATAAGGTGCAGATTATTCAAAACCGTTTTATTATGCAAATATGTGAGTTATTCATGTGCTAAGGAAAAAAAATTAACTATGCGACTACATAGTGACCCAACTTGATGTAGTCCGTGATGGGCCGTGATCTCGTATTTATTGATATATTTACATGATTAAAAATATTAAAAACTTTATTGTAAGTTATGAGTTGAAGACTTAGCACTTCGTGATTCGTAATATATACATGATATTTTTGCTTTGCAGGCACAGCCTAGAATTTCGGGGTGATTAAGTAAAACAGATATAAAAAATTTACGTGATTTTAGAATACTCTTTTCCGATAACGCATACACCATATACATATGACATACCACCCGCATACACGAATTAAAAAAAAGGTGGGCCCATGGGCAAAAACTTAATTGATATGATAGGCTACCACTTTCTCGCATAAATGCTCGAAGCAGAACAGAGATAAAAAATACACGACTCTGATCATGAAGAAAATCTGGTTAATTTTATCTTCCGAAATGGCACTATTTTTCTAATGGACACGCATATCATAATTTTATATGTAGTAGCGTAGCACAATTTTATATGTATGTCGCATACACCGTACACAAATATTAACGTTAAAATACTTCATTATTTTTCTACCTATCACGTGCGCGTAACGCAGATCAGTCGAGAAAAAAATTTTGATTTTCACATTCTATTTCTAAACTTCGCTGGGTTCCCAAGGACACTCACTGCACATACATTAATACAAATTAAAATTCCGAAATTTTGACAAATCCCACTGAAAAAAATAGGATCACTAATTTTCATCCCACTGAAAAAAATAGGATCACTAATTTTCATCCCACTATAACTATCGTTGAATAATATCTTGAAGATCTCGAACTCATCTTTTTTTCAGGAGTTATATGAGTTGATGATGTAAGGGATACAATATTTTGAGGGGGTGTCTGGGACCCGTCATTTTCGTAATAGTTATTAAGAAAATGTTCAAAATCTACTTTTGACTCATTAATCAAGTTAAGTGTTTGCTTAATTACAGATTTTACGAATAAAACCTCCATTATAATGAATCCAAGTGGTTGATATTTGTTTAAACGACCAGGAACTTCATAAAATTTTCGACGATGGATGCAAGTAACGTATCCCATCGGAAGATCTACGGTAATTACTTGCATCATATTCGCTCCTTGGAGAATCCCAGCTATTTGTAACTTTCTTAAAACATCTTCTTTCATATTGCATTCTGTTGCAAGTACATTAATCATATCTTTAAGCATCTTGGACATTTTTAAGGAATTCGTTAAGAGTTTGGTTCCCTTTGTCCCCTCCCAGTTTCTTCCAGCTTCAATTGCGCCAAATTCAAGGCGCTTGTTGCGTAATCTAAAGATCCCATCTCCCTTTTTGCCAAATTTTTTCGGTCATTTTCAGACCTATCAGTATTTTTTCTATCACTTGACGATAAACACATTCCTTCTCCTCGCACCAAATCAGTTTCCATCTCACGAAAAGCGGGATCAACTAAATGAGCCCAGATGTTCATTTCGAACCACCCTTCTAGTTTTGAAGCTGAAGTAAAATCGTCTTCTCCTCTCCATAGAGAATACATTGACCTATACGCAAGGTTAATATAATCCAAATCTGTTGAATAAGGAGCATTATCAGAAAAAAGGGGCTCAAAAATAACTTTTTGAAGGGTAGGTAAATTGTCTACATTGTATTTTTTCAAGAGATTCACAATTTTTTCGTCGATTTTTGGTACTTGTTTTGGATTAGAGGAAAATATTTCGTTCCACTCATTTTTGTTAAACAGTTTTTTTGCCTCCATATCAGCATCGTTTATAATGAAAGAGTGTAAGTAAGAATCGTATTCTAATTCTCGTGCGTGATCGTATATAACTTTTTCGACGACACGCCCAGATGAATTGAGAACCCACATTTTTGAGGGGTCAAGAGCTCGGTAAGCAAGCTCAAAATTCGAGAAATCATAATCACTTTCTACTTCGTAATTATAAGTGGTGGACTCTTTAATATCAAATCGGTTTGATTGTCTTTTAACCTGAATCAAAATTGTAAAGAACGTCAATAATTATAGTTCCGTAACTGAAATACACTAGTGTTACTTACACTCCTGGACTCCTCACAATTGGAATCGAAACTTGTATCTGTATCTGTTGAGCTTTCGGCATAAGATACTACCTTACTCTCTCTAAGGCCCTCTCGCTTGCGTTTAGTAGTTGAAGTGTTCCCAGCAATGGTAAGAGAGTTTCCTGATAATGTCGAATTGTGGATGTTGTGTATATGAATCGAGGAACCACCGCTTATTTTACTTGATTTACATGTTTTTTCCCAATCCTTGACGCGTTGTTGGTCAGGTTTATTTCCCTTTTGCAAACAAGGTTCAAATTAATAATATTCTTAACTAACATATCATGCTTTCACCCGATTTCCATCCTACAAGGTCAACGATCGCTAGATCAGCGAGTGGTTTTGAACATCAGACAACCGATTGAAGGGTTACCTGTGCCCTAGTAGGATCAGTGCTGGATCAGCGGTTGCTGAGTAAGCAAATGGCAGACCACCGAGTGAGTTACCAACATGGGTCGTCTGTGCTCCAGCACTGATTTTGTGGCTTGGCGGCCGCGAAAAATGCGAATGGCCTTGAATGATCAAGCACCGAGTGGATCTTGGGTCCTTGTCACGCCACTATTTTTCACTTGCATATTTGACAAAAAAATTTACTTTACTGTATCTTCTGAGAAGCTCTTCTGCCTTTTCTTTTCTCTTTTTTTGCTCACCACAAGCAATACATCTGAGGCACCTAATGTATCGATCCACTTTTTTGCCGTACGGCTCAAGGTCGCATTGCTCTAAAAATTCTATAATGTCCCATTTTGAAGGCTTTTGTTCGAAATATCCATAATGTTCATTCCTACTTCCGTCCATCTAATTTTGAAAAAAAGGGAAAAAATTATAACGATAATCTACACGTCGAAAATTTCTATATGGGGTAGTTTTAAACCGATATCACGGAAACCGTTACACAGTACGAAGTGCGATTTTGATTGGATCAATGTCCCTTGGATGATTTTCTGTGATTCGCAGAAAACCGCAGAATTTCTCTTAATCACAGCCAACCACAGAAATCACCCTTAGTCACCGCAGAATATCACATAATTCCAAAAAATGCGCAGAATACCACAGAATTCATAATATTATCGCAGGATTTGACAAGCCGGCGTCGGGAAATCCCGAAAAGGTAGACAATAAATCAACGTAAATTACGAGCGTGTTCACCGGTGAATTTGGTTTGGATCGCATTAAATCACAGAAATTACGATATAGTACCGCAGAATTGTAAAGAAATTATAAATGTTACCACAGAATTAGACAAAAATTTTTATCACATTAAATCACAGAATTTATCTTAACCACACGCAGAATTTAGTCTTAACCACCGCAGAAAATCATCGTCCCTGCCTTGGAGCATGCATTAATCATATTCACACTCAATTATACAGAATAAGATGAATTTTTTCCACGTATTAAATTTAAATTTTGGTAGCAGTAATTATCCGAGGGCATAATCGATTCTCTTATAGAATTTTCACACTCACATCGCTTATATATTCCATTCGCTACCTTTTTGCATGTTTTGCAATATAGATGTGAATGATGATTGCATTCGTCATAGACCTTACACCCGTTCATCCATCCCCTAAAGATATGCCACTTTTCAATGTAATTTTGACATTTTTTATTCGTAAGTATATTATTCTGACCTTTCATTGTTATATATTGACAGAAAAAAATATAACGTGGCTAAAACTTTTTTATTATACAAACCTGCTCCATCTTACAAACAAATTATAAGCCTCATAAGTTGATAATTGCAGTAGATAAAAATCTTGAATAAACACATTTAAAAAGTCGAATAATGGCGATAGATAAAAACTTTATTAATTTTATAGCTAAGTATATTAATTATCAATATCGATCCTGACCTCAGTGGTCAGGACATGTAGTGATGCAAACGGCTTGAGCCGAGCCGTGAGCCGAATGGCTGAGCCGAGCCGATGATCAGCTCGGCTACAGGACTACTAATAATGCATCGGCTCCATAAATGGCTCGGCTAAAGATCTTGAAGACGAAAGAGCCGATAGGCTTAAAGCACATGATCATCAGCCAATAGTAATCATCCAGCGTCAAAATTATGCTCAATTTAGAGGTAGTAGATGAATCCGGATATATATTTATATCTGGATTAATCCGAATTTTAAATAAATCCGGGTTCGATTTTTGAGCAAAGCATATCTGGATATAATATAAATCCGGATATAATATAAATCCGGATGTAGATATAAATCCGGATGTAGATATAAATCCGGATGTAGATATAAATCCGGATGTAATAACTGTTCTCATAAATTCTGGGACAATTGATTTGCCGAATTCGATAAGTTTTTGAATTCGATGTTATCGAATTACTGCAATGCCAAAAATCCAATTCCGATAACACCGAATTCAAAAACTTAACGAATTCGGCAGATCAAATTTTTATTATTGTAATTGTCCCAGAATTTATGAGAACAGCTGAAATATAAATCCGGATGTAAATATAAATCTGGATAATAAATTACGATCTAGATTGTAAATTATATCAATATAGCAGGCTTTAATTCTGATAGGTCATGTATTGTTACTTATATACTGCATATATCATTTGACTTTAAACGAATGAAACGAATTGTAGAAAGAAACTGAATACATATTCAGAAACTATACTCTCACATTATTATATACAGTAAAAATAATTCAAAGTAAGTCAGAGTAATTCAGAAGTTAGCTATGGGGTGTACTTTTGTCATATAGGTCAAAACAATTCAGCAATCAGTGAGATAAATTACGCTTTAGCTAATAAGTGTTATTTTTTTTATTTAACTTAGTAATTTGCATACGTATAACGGTTCAAACAGTATTGCTAATAGTTAATATTTTTTCTGAGTATAGGTTATTCAATTAAGTTATTTATTATTTATATAAACATAAAATTTATGTAAATATTTTATTCATATTTACATAAAAATAGTTTAATTTACTTTAGCTATTTCTCAAAAGTGGTAATCACCGATCGATGCACTAAGTAAAAATGTTCACACTCGAAAACCTTTCCCAAAACCTAATTTAAACTTTAAAATCTAATCCTAGCTTTAATATTTAGGTTTAAATTTTTTTACTATTTTGCATAATTTTACATAGAAATATATATAGATTTATATAAATCGATATATAAATCTACATTAGGTTTATGAAATTTTTGTAAAGCTACATAAAAATTTTACATAATTCTACATGAAAATTCTACATAAAAACAACTTTGTGATGTTAGTACGGCTGACGGTTCCAAACACAACGCAAGAACCAAATAAATTCATTAAACCCAGAACTCCTTTTACAGTAAATCTATTCTTATTCAAGTTCAATAGTTAAAGTTTTTTTAAATCCAACGTAATAAGGCAGTCTTGAACAAAAACGTTCCCACTTATCTTTATTTTTTAAGATCATCCAATAAACGGCAGGTATATTTTGTCTTCTAAGCAAAGTTCACAGGAATAAGATTATTTTGAGATTATTTGTATCGCTACGCTATTAAAAAGTTACTTTAAAGTGCATAAATAAGCTACCCGGGCAATTGATCTTCCTCCTATGAATTTATATCCGGATTCAAACGGATTAATCCGGATTCATTTCTTTTTGGTTATATTCATATCTCAATTTATATCCGGATTGTAAAAATATCGATACGTATATTGGCATTGTTCAATAAATAAAAGAGATTTATCCCTTTTCTATTGAACAACGCCCATGTCCAGATTCTAACTCTACCAAGAACAGAATATATCGTATGCATAATCATATGTTAATTCCAAATAACAGGAATAATTCGTGAATAATGCTTTAACTGCTCAAGAAAATTTTGCTGACCAATCAAATGCGTTATGAACTATCTTTTGCACAGCTTTTCTTAAGTATAATATGAGTGCGTGAGAGTAAAAACCTGGAAACCGATCATAGTAAATCATTAAGTCAGTTTTCAGGTTTTCACTCTCACGCACTAATATATTCAAAGGTCCCATTTACTCTTGATATATATAAACCTGATACATATTAAGTAGGATTCCTAAATTTCTTCCATCATTTCTGATTAGGCGTGTGTAAATGCAATTGCTAGATTGAGCAAAGTAGACTATGCCACTTTTCGCTGCCAATCAAACTGTATAAGATCCGATTTAAAATAAAAATTCAAAAATTGCTACATAGTATATTCTAGCAAAAGGACTTGCAAAATTTTTGTATATGTTTTGTTAGCCTTATACTGCACTAACTACTTAATACGTACGTATTCCTACACAGTTGTCGTCCAAACTGTTTGGGACAGCATGATAATTAGCATCACATATGTTTTTAATCTGGTCTTAACCTAGTTTTAACAAAAAGGGAAATCCAGTAAATCATTTTACTTATTGTTATTATCATAAATGATTACAGGTTTTCCCAAAATCGGGAACATCTAGATTCTTTATATTTTATTAAATTAAATTTAGGGTTAGGGGCATCTTCTATTAGGATTTGATAGTTATATATAAGCAAAATTACCTTCCTAAAATTTTAATTAACCCATCAGAGGTAGGTTTAGACTGCCGTTTTTCATATTTTTTCATTTTTATTTCTTATTTGCGATCATCAATATTCTATAATTTGATTGGTCTGGAGTCATGTGATTATCCCGACCCAAATCGTCACATACTGGTAAAACTTTTCTGTATAACTTTACAATAGATTAGTAATTATGTAAACTTCTATATGACATTTTTGTAGAGTCAAAAATCATGACTAAATTTTTGCATAATGGCTTTTCGCTTATTTGAGTCTAATAGTAATGCTATATAGAGGGTTATTTTACACTAACAAAGGTAGAACTTTTGGGGCTTTCTTGTATATTCTAGATATTGAATCTTTCACTCTCTTGTAAAACCATTTGTTCTTCAACATATTTGAATAAAAAAGTTTAACTACTAGTTGTTGCTATACAATTATAATGTTAGTGACTCTGTGCTAAATCGAATATGAATAGGAAGTTCTTTCCAAGTCACAATAATGTTTCAATAGTTTGGACAGAAACATACCAGTCATTATTTGATCAAATCGAAATTTTAAGTTTGGTGAGATCTATTTTGTCCAATAGAAGCTGATAGAAAAATTTACAAACCTGATAAACTTTGTACATAATTAAACTTTTCACAATATATAAATAGATTTTATAATCAGCTATTATTTAAAATATGTCATATTTGTGAATCATACCAAGTTGAATATAATAATTGAGTTGTAAGAAAAGAATTTAATATATATATTATACTTCATAATCAAGTTTTTCTTAGCATTTGCCAAATGATATGATTAAATTATATATATAGATAATTAAATTTCTTACAATATATAGAACAATTTTATCATATGTAGTATTATTAAAAAAATGTCTTCTCAAGAATGATCGATATTACCAATACTATTAGAAAATGAAGTTTCTTGGTCATCCCAAGAAAGCATTATTTTTAGTCCTGCTTCAAATAATGAAATTAGTAATAAATTAAATAATGAAACTAATAATAATCATTTATATACTATGGAATTTTCAACATGCAATTGAAAAAAAAGACGAACGATTAAAAAAAACCAACTATCAGCCTTCTTTGTACCTATTCAAATAAAAAATACAAGAACTAATGTTACTTATACATGTTTTTTTTTTGAGAATGACAAAACAAATAATGAAGTTAAATACTATAAAATTTATGTTAAAGAATGTGAAGAAACTTACACGAAGCCATACTCATATTCTAAAGCAGGTGGTAGCATGGGATATTTAACATATCATCTCAGTGATAAATATAATATTACTGTGAATAATTATAGAGAACATCTTGATTCATCTCAAGAAGTAGGTTACAGTAATTTAATTAGAAATGTTGGATTTAAAGCACTAATTAAAATTAATTTAATCAATCAATTAATAAAATTTTATAATTTTTTTGTTGTTATATAGCTAATCGTAAAAGTGAATCTAATCACAAATTATATTACTCAATTACCTCTAGTTTCAACAAAAAGACAAAATGGACTTACTAAAGTTCTGATAAAATTTATCATATATAACATTCAACCTTTGTATATATTACAAAATTCATCTTTTCGGCGATTGCTTTTAGAATTTCAATCACAATATCGAATACCATGTACAAGTACCATTAAACAATATATTTCAGAAGAATATTTTAAAGGGATAAATCAGCTTCGAGAAATATTAACTAATACTGCCACTATAGTTCACTTAACAACAGATTTGTAAACCTCAAAAAGTAAGCATGGATATATCAGTATTACTGCAACATGGCTTACATCTGATTTTGAATTTCAAGAAATGTTACTATCATGTTGTAACATGCCCTACCCACATACAGGCGAAGACATTAGTAAAGAACTTTTCAATATCATTAATAAATAGAACTTAGAAAATAAAGTGTGCATGATCGTCACAGACAATGGTGCTAATATAGTGAAAGGAATTAGGTTATTAAAAGATGATCATTTTGTAAAAGCTCAATGACATTCTTGTGTTACACATACCTTTCAACTTTCTGTAAAGGAAGAATTGAAACAAATTAAACATATTCATCAACATCTTAAAAATATTCAAACATTTTTTCGTCTTCCAAAACAATCCTAACAATTAAGAGAAATGCAAATAAGTAATATATCGACAGAACCTCAAAGCATTAATAATGATAATAAAATAGCTAACTCTCTTGAAATATTAACTAACTGTAAAACACATTAGAACTCAGCCTATTTGGCCTAGAAAAGGATATTAGAATTGCATCTAGTAATGTGTTTACTAACTGCATCATTACAGTTCAAGCCAGATACAATATCTAAAAAAGAGAGTGAAAAACTAGACCAATTGTGTTTAACACTCAAAGAAAAAAAGTATTTAGTTTTAAGTGTTTTTATTATATATGCATTAAATAACACTATAAGGTGTTATTTTATACTAGAAATTGGAACCACATTTAACCATTATTTATTTTATATAGTTAAGTAGTCAAAAATTTTAAAACGATTAATTAACCATTAAATTATTCGCTTAATTACTTTTTGAATTTATGCAAGTAATCATTTAATTTAATAATTAACTTTCAAAAAAATGTCAGTATTATGTATATACGAACCTAGCATTTTTGTACTTAAAGACATTAGCCAGCTTTAAGGAAAATATATTTGATTTTTTAGAAAAAGTAATTTATTGCTTTCATATAGTAATTTGATAGTATTTCAGAATATTAATAATAGGAATCTTCAAAATATTTTAGTAAACTTGCATAGCAGACTAAACTGCAAATGTTTACACAGAATGTATTTATTATAGTGACATTTTGTAAGACCAAAGCATTAATAAAAATACATAATTTTATATCACAAATCTAAAATTGTATAGAAAGAAAGATACAATTAATTCGATATAAAACTTGCTGTTAGGATTTGTAATAGACTATAACTAGGTTTTGTTTTTAGAGCACCTAGTACTTTAGATCCAATAGTTACACATCACATTAATATAAATTAAACACAATTAAATGATTAAATATAATTAATCACTTAATTTATAGTTAAATGAAGTGATTAAATGGTTAACGAAAATTTTTGCAGTTTTAAACTCTATTTTATGCATATATAATTATTACATATTTATTGTATTTACTAGTTTTTTTTATATTCAGATTTGTAGAAGAGGTGGTTGATATTTTAAAACCTTTTGAGGAAATAACAAGACATTTTAGTAGTTCTAAATATCCTACCACAAATCTTATATATCCTTACATTCATATGTTAAAAAATAAGTATATACCATGAGTTGAAAATAGTGAATCTTTTGAAAATTAGATAACTCTTATCTACGGATCTTTATCAGAAAACTCTGAGCAAACATTAGAGAATCTTTCAGATAACAATACAAGTGTTAGTAGTAGTGATAAAGTCAACATACCTTTAGCTAGAAGTAGGCAACAATGGCAGTATGCACACTGAAATATGCATAGTCAAAGCCAAGACTAAGGTTGTAGAAATAGCAAATATAGAAGACAGGATATTTTTAAAATATTCTTATGCTTATATATTAGGTTGTACATAGTGATAGGAAAAATGCGCATTTTATAATAACATGCGCATGAAATATTTCATGTGCATGATTTCGCATAATAAAAAAAAGGCAAAAAAAAAGAAAAAATAATTGAGAAGAGAGAAATTTTGATGTGATAAAATGCACATAAAACAGAATCATGCACATGTTTTTGAAATCATGTGCACATATGAAACCCATCTCTAGTTGTACAAAGTTAATTTTTCATTTTTTATTACAAATTTGAGTCAACAATTAGCTTTTTTTTTTCTGTCGACCCTATCAGATAATTTAGGAGATAAAAATTACAAAAAAAATAAATTAAAAAAAATAGAACAATTGGCATAACTAGCACTTAAAAAAAAACAAAAAAAAAGGGCCAGTGAGTTATGCAAAATAAAAAATTAACTTTGTATAGCCTTATATATCTCTATCTTTTTATTATAAATAAAATTAAGGCATTTTTATTGTTTAACATGTAGCAAAATCGGTTACTGAATTAAATAACACAAATACAATAAAAGATTTGTCATCTGCAAAGTGTAAAAAACTTTTAGAAAAAATGCATGCTACAATTTACTTATCTCTTGATGAATTATGGAGTATTTCTGATGAAGTAGAATTAAAAGCTTCTATGTTAGATCCAAGGATGTTAAAATTACTTCCATTCACTACTGTGGATAAACATAAAAACACTGAAGCACAAATTCATACAGAATTATCAATATTAGATACACAGTTTAAGCAAAACAATAATAATACAGAGACTTGTATTACTACAGAAGAAGAAGAATATAATTTATTAAATGCTGAATTATGGGGTTTACTTTCAATATTTGTACCACAAACCATTACTGAAGATGAGTTGACAAGATACTTGAAAGAGCAAATTGCTTATAAAAGCCAAGATCTTTTAATATAATAGAAGGAAAGATGTGAAAATTTTCTACTGCTTTCCCAGCATGCTTGCAAATATTTATCTGTTCCTGTAACATCGGTTCCTTTTGAGTGTTTATTTTCTAATGCTGGTACTCTTATATCCACAAAAAGAACTCGCCTTGCACCTAATTTGGTAAACATAATGTTATTCTTAAAAAGAAATTATTTATTTTTAGAAAAAAAATTATTTACTTTTAGAAAATAAATAGGTTTGTATTTTATTTATTTATTTTTTTAAATAAAGGTTTGATTGATTTATTTAAATTTTCAAGTAACTTTTTACATTTAACAGTCATTAAATGATTCAAGTTTGTACAATATGAGGCATATACATATATACAACATGATTATTAGAGTTACTTTGATCTGAAATTAATTGTGATTGAGCTTTTTAATAATCTTAAATATTTATCTTTATACTAATGTTAATACACAAATTTTTATGCAAATAATATCTGATTTCTGATTGGTTTTAAATTTAAAGTGTTCAGTTCTTAATTATACAATCTATCTGATATAATGCTCTGGCTTGGAAGTAATATATATGATTTAGCTTGAACATTATATTAGCTATGTAGAATTAATATTTTATTAGGATTTGAAATTATTATAGTTAGCAATTAAAGTATATACAACTAATGTAAATATTAATAACCTATTATTCTTTATGAACTGAAACTCATTCTTATATATCTGCATTGGGGTTTAAATCTTACTAATAGCTTATATATTACTCCAATAAAGAGCTATTCACTCTTATTGAGAGATTATAATATTTGTTAACAGCTTCTAACTCTCATTGAGGGTTAAACCCACTTATGTTATAACAATCCTTGCTAAAACAAGAAATATACAGTTAGACCTCTCTAAATGCATAGTCATGAGTGGCCAAAAAATATTGCATTTAGAGAGGTATTGCATTTAAGAAGATAAAAATCTATAAGTGTTATATGAGTTGGAAACAAATAAGGCCATGCATTTAGAGAGGTCTTTCATAAACTATGCATTTAGAGAATATGCATTTAGGGAGGTTTGACTGTATATACAAATTATAATGATAAACTATGACACTGATTATGTAAATAAAGGATTCTAAACATAATACTAAATTATTCAATATCAATATTCCATTATATCACAACTCTTTCCAATGATCATCTGGACCAAGTTGGCACCGAAAGTAGATTGAAGATTCTGGCTCCAAAGTGAATAATATTCTTAGTTTTATAATAAGTAAACTTGCTATTGACAAAGCTCAAGTACATGATACACTAAGAAGTAAGCGAAACTTGAGTAGTTCTTGCCTTGAGTTAAGCTTTTTGTCTGGTGAACTCTCTCGCATATTCAGCATCCAAACTGAAAGGATATTCTGAAAGCAAATAAAGACTCAGTTCTTTGGTTAAGAATATTAGAAGCAGAAGAAAAAAAAGAACAACTAAAAAAACTCTTTTTAACTTGGACCCTTGCAACAATGATATACTTTCTTTTCATCTTTTTTTGTTTCCTTTTTCTTGAAAAGTAGAGATTTGGCTTACCTCCATCAAAAGATTAACATTGTAAATCACTTCCTTTTGCAGTTACATGCTTGTTTGGATATGGCGAATAAGGAACACAACAAATACATAAGTCAGCCAATTATGTGGAGCAGATTGAAAAAGGATTTAATTTGAAAAGACCAAAAATATATTGAGATATGCATATATTCCAAGGCCATGTGCATAATATTTTTTAAAAAAAGAGTTACA